>LJIJ01001933.1:0-33770 GCA_001718145.1 Orchesella cincta
ATAACTTCGCGAAGCAGTATTGAAGCGTGTGCGTTTAACTGCATATGGCAGATCATCACCATCACTTTCGTCAGCAATCAGAATGGAAATCATTGATTTACACAGCTGGATGTTCCGATTTATTTTAAAGTGTTGCAGAATGATTCACCCTAAAAAAAAATATTAACACAAGTTTAAATTTTTATATCTGGTATTGAGAAAAAATGCACTTACCATGTATTTCTGTTCAACCTGGCAATGGTGTCGTCGCCTTTGAACGTTCAACTCGGGAATGCGATTATTAAGACCGCCTCTTCAGTTGGTAGAACCGGTGGATGTCGTTTGCACGCCATTCTGCTATTCAAATTCTGCCACGGCTTTGGCCATATATGCTTGGTAACTCGGTTGGCTAACACCTAGCAGTGTTTTCTCATCATGACCATCGCGCCTACCCAGCATAGAATTCTGCTCAAATCTTCGCTGTTGCGGAGTCGGAATAATACTCTATTCCTGGTTTGGGTATTTAGTCGCTACATGACGTTAGTGTCTAATATCAAAGCATTTCTCTTAAATGCGTGCTCTTGGGTGGAGTACCTCAAGCGTCTTCTTTAGATAAATTTCTCTTTCAATCGAGGCGAGATCTCCAAACACTCTGCCGACTAATATTAGCGGTAGTCTTCTAGTTTAGATATTTTTATGGCTGTATGTATCTATGTTTACTCATATTGTCCGGTAGCTCTGTCCTCTCGGAGTCCCGGAAAATATAGATAAGTACGGGGAGTAAAATGCCGGTATCTGTTTACTTAGTGCTAAGAGTTACTATACGTATAGAGACACCTAGTATATAGGTACGCGCGGTAGTTGAATAAAAACAACCTTCTCTCCATTAACAGTTAATGCATATGCGTTTATCTCATGTATTTACCGTCGAATAAGGCCGTCTCCAAAGACACTTCGTCATGCAATTGTCTATCATGGACTATTCACTACAGTTTCAGTCAAGGACCAATTTTCACCATATACACTGACAGAACTAGCGCTATTTTGAGTTGTATGCCAAAGGTCTCTTAGCTCTAGAAGTTTGTATTCATAACCACGCTTGCAGTATGAGACCGTTAGCACCGGCTAGAAGCCTCTTCCAGACAGAATCCCGCAATATGCATCATAGTTTGTTGGATCAACTGCAATTGATGGAAAGCTTGGTGTTACGTTTACTATTGGTGCAACCACAAAAAATTCTGCTTTTGAAAGAAAGACAAAACAATGAAACAGTTTTATTTTTGCATTTTTATAGTATATTCCTATACCTCTTAGTTTTTTTTACATTCCATCGTAATTAAATTTCCGACTTGGCTGTCAATTAAGGAATCTACGTTTGCCTGTCTCGGTTGTAAGTCTCTAATACTAGCTGCGCTTAGACCCTTCGCTTTTTGGCAAAATGCATCGGAATCAGACCAAGTCTAATATTGAAACATTGTGTAGTTTTGTTTGCTTGCAATTTCCAAAATTTACCAACACAATATTTTAATGAACATACTCGTAAAATTTTGTCTCCAAAATATCTTCTGCCTCGAAAGATCCTAGCTCAATGATATTTGACTCGACTGCATTTCCGCTTGAGCTTTCCATTTCTGAACTGACGCTCACTTTTTCGCAAAGGGTATGATGATCCTGATAACAGCCATGCGCAAAATAGTAGGCCGATTCATGATTGTTGAGGAACTGTAGCAGAGACAATTGTGCACTGTTTTTCTGGCACACATTCAACGTTCTTCTTCCACGACAAACGCTCGTAAATAGCAACTGGGTTTGTAGTTTTCCTCCCAGTGAAAGGTAACTTCCTACGTTTATCACCTTTTATCGCTTCACCAGAACACTTAGGAAATATTAAAACGAAATTTTATTTATAAACACAAAAATATTCCCATGCATTTATTTATGCGTTCGTATTTTAGTTAATACCCTTCTCACAGCCGTTGAAGTTGCCTAGGTGGCGGTGAGTATGAGCTTTTAAAACTTCCGTTTGTTTGTCACTGGTTATAGTTGCCAACTTCAAATTTCTGCTTTCGCAGAAAAACCGAGCTTCCGAAAAGTTCTGTAAAAATATATTCATATTACCTTTTCATATTTTTCAATTTCAAGAATGAATTTTTTCTGACATTTATTTACCTTCATTCCCAAATTGACAAAGTAGATTTTCCCTTCAACAGTTCCCAAGTTGAAGAGATTCGTTCGATCGGAAACTGCTGCTGTATCCACTGATACGTATGCCCAAAGTAGAAAAATTGCAATCAATAATGTATTCATGATGCCCCTGTATTTTTTTTAAATAATAAAAGTGTTCAGCAGGATCGTTTTGTAAATCAAATCTTCTTGAATGAGACAAATGAGTTCGTGTCTTCAATTTATAACCATTCCTTCAAACCGCAGCTACCATTAATTACCATTTTTCTTGGAATTGGGAGTATGTAGAGAGAAGCTACATAGTCGTTGACGCAAATTTATTTTTAACACGTATAAGTAAAGTAAAAGATCATCCCACAAGGGTTTATAGTATCAACCATTCATAAGTTTTTTTACTTGGATGTTGATGATACAACAGGAAATCCTCATCATAACACGCGTCACACTCCAACTGCGTTTATGTCTAAACACACACTTGATAGAGACACGATAGCTGCATTTCGCAGTTGTGGATAATCATTTAAACAACACCGTCACTTTTCTCCGATTGAAAACCTCATGCATAAGTGCCATGTATTTCCAAGTAAGCACACTTTGTGTCAGCTAATTACGTTTGTGAAGACTCAAAAATTACGTTGATATGATAAAACGTTTTCGCATTTGCTTTCAACTTGCAGCTTATAAAGGAATGGAATGTTTGTCAGATATGAAGTCAATTGAATACTTTGAAAAATACTTAACAACTGCCCTTTGCTCCTATGCAAACAAGAGTAACAGCATCGCATTCAATCCATGATGTTGATATCAGACACTATTTTATTGAAATTTTTTATTTTTTCCTGATTAGTGTAGCGAATACGTCGGCAATTCTTCTGATTAGACAGTCTAACTCCTTTACAGTTGTTGTAACGTCTGAATTATTTTTTTTGACGTGTTGTTCCAAAGGGTTCAACCTAAAATATTTAGATTTTTGAAAACGTGCGTATTTTTTTGTACGAATTTATAAATTATAATTTACTCACCACAGTTCTCAACATAGGTTCAGAGTTTGATACTTGTGTTAGGGAAAAACATTTTTTCAAAAACAAAAACAAACTTTTCATTGGAAAAAAGATTTATATCTTGAAAGGATGATATTGTGCACTTATTTCTTTTTTTCCAAATTTCTTTTCATTACGTATTATTAAAGTGAATAATAATTTTAAGTTTTTTTAAATTATTTTTTTAATCTTTTCCATTCAAAGGTTTTTTATATGGAACTTGTATATACAGCGGGCAACATTCATTGAAACACGCGTCACACGCCAACTGTAGATGAAGTATAAATTATTAAATTTATGTCATGTTTTAATAAATGTTGCTTTGTAATATACATTTGGAACTTTCATATTAGTCAATATCGACCATATAATTACATTTTTCATAAAGCAGCTAACTCTGCTACTTTGTATATATATTTGAATGTGATTCTATGTGACGTCTATACCGTGTGAAAAGACTCATAAATTACCTTGATATGATAAAATGTTTTCACATTTCGTGGAGCTTGCAGCTTACGAAGGAATGGAATAATCATCAGAATTGAACTCAATGAACTCATTTTATTACTATGTAAAAAGCTTCACACTGTCCTACCCGAATGTGGACGTTGAACTTTGACTGCTTTTATTCGAATTTCAACGTATTTTACGTAAAATCATATGCAAAATTTTCGTTTGGCATTAATTTGTGAGTCTCCTGCAAGGAAATATTAGTTAGTTGTTTAATAATTCCATCCATTAAAATCAAGCGCATCAATATATATTAGAAACAGCTGCTTCCTTTGAGTAAAGGGAACTTTATTTTACCTGGGAGGCAATAATCGTTGAGTTACTACGTATTTTGTCTACTTTCCACTGGTACACAGATCTCTTTCATGAAAGCACGATATTTTGTACTTATGAATAATCTTTGTCATTCATAAGTTTGGATCATTCATTCCATTTCTAGGTCTGGTAAACAAAACTTGTTTGTACTTGACTGTAGCAACTTACAACTTGTTGAAGAATTATTGAAAAAATGAAGATAGCAGTATCCACTGCCTCTGGTGTTCTGGACTGGTATAAACAGTCCATTTTCCGGATTATATTGATTAATCTAGCTTTTTTCCACGAGTTGGATCGTCCTTTCGTAACATTCTGACGAATTCTACAAGCTGTCGATAAATTGTGATTATCTTGTAGTAATTTGCACACTCATTTACTCAAAAATTGAGACCTTAGCTTTCATTCAATAACAAAAAAGGAATTCTTCACTGGCGTCATTTGATTACTAACCATACAAACGACGTATTAATTACATCATGCAACATAAGTATGTAAAAGATTTTTTAATCCAGTTTTACAAACTCAATGTATTTATTATAGCTCACACTCATGCAGAGTCGTTTTAGAAAAATGTAATTCTGTTATTTTCTGGTAAGCTAGGCCTATGCAATTATCAACTGAATGCTATCCCATTTACAATGTATGCTTCAGAATTAATTAGCTGCTTTACAGCTTCCGCTTTCCAAACTGTTTTAATATTTTTTATTTCCTCTTTATTTTTCTAGATATTTATATTCAAGTCTGAAGACTTGGAGTTTCTAATGGCCAACAAATGATACTGATTTCTTATATTTTACCAATACATGTTACAAATAATCAGAATATCAGAAATTCATTCTAAATTGGATTTTGTTGTGGGAAGTTCAGTGGACGATTTTGTGATCCAAATGAATTAAAAACTTGACCATTATTTTGTTGAGAAGATTGACAAAGCGTGTGCTGGACATGATGGCACTCTTCTGGATACAGATAGGCAGCTTGGGATTCCCTGTTGCTAGCCTGGAGTCTCCAAGTATCTGTACGTGAGGCATTTCTCGCCCACACTCTCACTCCCTCGGGGATACATCTTGAGACTGGAATAAGTTTCAACTCTTGCAGCCGTGTTGGCCCATTTGAAGGTCTTTGTATAATCATCAACAGCACCAACCCAATGCCCTTAAATAATTTAACAACAAAAGTAATTAGCACTTTAAAATTTGAACTGAACGGCATTATGTGGAGTAAATTTGGCCTTTTTTAAACACTCACAATCCTGAATGTTGTGTTGGATATATGCATTTTTCAAAAAGTCGGCTTCTGCTTTGACATTCAGGGTTGCAAGTTCCAGTCCATATTTTCTGCAAAGGTAGTTTGCTGCAGTCCAATTCTGATTAGAAAATAATTATTTTAACTCGCACTAAAATGCAGAGAATCGCGGTTTTATTAAATTAAATTAAATTCTTACCAAGGCAGTTTTATCTGCGTAGTAACTTTTTCCGTTAATGCTCCCCAGGTAGGCCATATTATGTTGGGCAGCAGAAATCCCCACAAAAGAAAAAATTGTCAACGTCAGAAAAAACTCCATGGTTTTCGGAATTGAGCTGCGGATTTAATTTAGACTGTTGATGCTGTGATAAATTTGACTGAATGATTTTCATCCTGCTCTCGACTCTATTTATATACTACTCAAAGTACGAATTTTTTCACACGTCGAAACCCGAGTTCATGCATGTTTATTAATAAAGAAGTTATTACGCAGAAAAAGATAATAAAATTTAATAATGAGAAATAAAAACCGATTTCAAGCAAGCGCAGATTCATACTGAAAGAGTTGATGACTTTTGTGTTTCCGTTTTATGTTGTGCTCAGACTCATAAAATAATATAGCAAACAAGTGGTTTTTATAAGAAGGAGTTGTTTTGAGGAAGTCCGCAACTCAAACTTGCAGATGTTTTTCTAGCAAGAAATGAAGTCTGCTAGTTTTTAAGTATGCATGTTTTCGTTATGATATGATGATGATGATAATTAAATTTGAAGAACAAGTTCAATGCCTCTGAAATCAACTTTTTAGCCTTACTGCAAATGTGTATACAAATACATACTTACAATACAGAGAAACTAGTTCGTCTACCTGCTTTTATCTCAACCCGAGGATTTTTATTTATTCAAGTGAGAACGAAAGTAGGTATCTCATCACTCCACAATAACAATACCCTTTTGTGGAGTAGTACTTGTTGGGTTTGAGTGATACTAATTGGATTTTCTGCGCATGTAAGTTGTCTTGATGAATATTTATAGCATCTTTTTCACAATTGAAGAGAATTATTGTTGGTTTAGAGCTATTTATGGTATGAACGAAATGCGTTTTTATTCTCATAACGAACAATTTAATACACAAACAGGGGGTAGACGAACTTTAATAATTTATTCTGGCTTGAACACTCAAGTTTTCATTTAAAAGTTGAAGAATTAGTTGTATACTTGTACTTTACCGTCTCCCCCATGCATATTGAGGACCGAAATGTTGACGATGTTGATGTCCAATCAAGGTTGCATAAATTGGACGATGTTGTTGATCAAATAGTGAGCTGTAAATTGGACGGTGATGTGGTTCACCATATGGAACATTTTGGGAGGTGGACTGGCAAAGCGTTCGCTGAACATGATGACACTCTTCCGGAAAATAGTATGCGGGTTGACTTTCCAGGTTGTTGCTTGGATTTTCAAAAGATCCAAATATTAGAGATTTCTCCGATCCACCCACACTCTCTTCCGGATGCATTCTCACATTGTGATAAATCTCCACTGGTTCACCAGTATTGCCCCATTTGAATGAGTGTGTATGATCGTCTACGGCACCGACCCAATGCCCTGTAGAATTTTAAAAATTTTCAATTTAAAAAAATTAAAATTACGTTGAACAATTCGGAGTTGTGTGTCTTTTCTTACAATCTTGAATGTGGTATTGGCTATAGGAATTTTTTAAAAAAACTCTGCCTCCGTTTCACTGTCAATGGTAGCAAGTTCCATTCCATTTTGCCGGCAAATGGAGTTTGCGGCTGTCCAGTCCTGATTACAAAAAATATTATTGCTATAAATCCATGTAAATTTAGATTAGTTATAGAAAATTACAATTTTTTTTACCAAGACAGTTTCATCTGCGTAAACATTTTTCCCGTTACAGCTTCCTAGATTCACCATGCTCTGATGAGCAACTGATGTACCTACAAAGGATAGAAGCGCAAATCCATTGATAGGCTTCATGATTTTTAGAATTTATTAGCAAACAAACGAGTGAAAAATGTTGACTTCGGGTGGATCAGGCATGAATGATTCTGAGACCCACTTGACGGCCATTATATACTTCTCAAACTTCAGATATTTTTGCTTAAAATTTCACAGGAGAAATCAGTTTTGGTGATTTTCGTAGCATTATTATTCTGACGCTGAAAAAGCTAGGATGGAGAGTGTCAGCAAGGAGAAATAAAAACGAATTACTACGAAACGTTGATTTTTATACGGTAAAAGTTGATTCTTCAGTTCTACTTCGTAACTCATGAAAATAAAATATCCAAAAAGTTGTTGTAATACTCGTGAGTAAATTGAAGTCTCAAAGTTGAAGAGAGATAAAAGGTTTTTTGCAAGAAAATGTGTGGTTAATTTATCAAGGTGCATTACGTAGGTAAATACATGGGACGGTGTGACATCCACAACATAAAAACTATCTAGTGTTCCTCCTTGATTGCAGCTGTACTTGAAGATTTTTATAGCATCAAATGAGGATGAGGCCCAAAATAGATATTTGCCTTTGCATATGAACCCAATACCAATGAGTTACCAAATGCTTGTTAGTCCTGTATGATTGGCAAGACTGCTGCTAGCACTTGTATAATGAAACATTGATAGTATCGTGATCATGATGGTGCAAAATTAAGCTACGTTCGCAAACACCGACGCTCAAGTTAGTGTTAATGAACGGAGAAATGATCATGTTTGAAAAGAAGAGGTTGCCCACATTTTTAGTTCAAACTGCAGGAAACTGTGGTGTTACAAAGGATTGTGATAATTTTATGCAATCGGCACAATTTATTACGAACACTTTTTAATTTTGTTTTAATTTTATGGAATTAGTTTTATTAATTCATGGAATTTCTTAAATTCTCTTCGAGTATTATTTTTGAATGAACTAATTCCGTTTTATTCTTTTATTTGTTACTAGTAGTAATATATTTATACCATAAATCTAGTTTTAAATGGTTATTGCGTTAATCTAATTACTCTTTCAATACAACAATACAATACACCATTTTTCTTCACCTGAAACGACTTCCAGTTAATAGATTGTATGCATGACATAACATGTGGGTGGAAACCATAAATAGTTTTCAAACAAAATAATTAAAAACAGAAACAAAATAAATAAAACGTTGATATAATAACTGTGACGTCCCTAGCATCTAGTTTCAAGCAGATTTTTTCCCAGGACATTTTCGGTGTTTTCTAATTTTGACAACATTTGCAAACGTTGTTATCCAAACAGCACTGAGGATATCCATCGTCGCAACATGAGAATTCGCCACACTACAAATTCAATTTTGGCGTCATAAAATAAGAAAGTTAACTTGTAATTGGACTCAACAAATGCATTTTAGAAAAATCGATACCGTAGAGCTGCAAGACCAGCACTGCAGATTAGGAATCTTTGGGAGCTTGCTAGATTTTTGTGCAATTCCTGCATGGATCCATTTCCCCTCCCTGTCAAATATTTTAGTCTCGACGAAGACAGCTTTGTCAGCCTCACTTACAGCCTCAGCATTTGCTAAGATCAGTATAGTAGCAGATGCTAAGAATCCAATGACGAAAAGCCTAGAAAAACAGAATGGTTTAGAAATGCTGATAAATAAAACGGTAAAAATGTTTTTTAAAACTTACTTGGCAAATGTATGCATCTTCAAAATCTGTCTGGAAGGAGTGTAAAGTTTGAGATTACGTTGATGTCTTTTATCAAGGTTTGCGTAGTAGACTAGACTAGACTAGGCACTAATTAAAAAAGGTAATTGAACAATTAGGCTTAATTGGTAATTGTCTCTCTTCAATCCTCCGTCATACCGATATAATTTAATGACCTTTTTGTTTTCGTTTTTTCGTTTTAGGATTTATTTACCAACCGCCTACATTGCATGCAAGACGCAATACAAAAATTGCAAGCAAAGTCAAAGTATAATGCTGACGTTATTTAAAACCATACATACAAACCAAATATATCACAATATAATTTAATACCCGATAATAGTCCGTTACTTTTATAAGTGAACAATACCACAACTGTAAAATTTGCAAAAAAAAATCTGTGAATAATTTAAATTTTGGTTTTTTGTACATGTGTATATTCTGTTTGTAGTATTGTCTCATCTCCAACGTTCGAATTCTATGGCTTTATTGAGAATTACACTCCAACTACATTTATTATTTGTGCACAATTTTGTCATGTTTGTGGTAATTCAATGGCACATTTCCATAGCAGTAAAATTGCGAAGAATTACGATTCCGTCAATACACATTGTCGAATAATAGATAATTTATTCTCACAGCCTCTTGTTAGTATGAATTTTGTTGTTATTATTTCTTGCACAAAATGCAGATTTCTGGACTAAAACGTTGTGACGAATCCGATGGCAATATGGCTCTCGTCTCCGACCTGATCCGATCTGCTGGGATCCCAAGATTGGGTCTATGGCTCAGGCCGACATTACTTGGCCACAAATGAGGGTCTAAGCATTGGGCTGTTCCCCCTCACAATGCCCCGCGACGTAGACGAAATTTAACTGTGTGTGTTGGTAGGTTAGGTAAGGTAAGCATGGGGTATTGTGAGGTGGAACAGTGTAATGCTTAAACCCTCATTTGTGAAAATTCATGAACAGAGTTCCTACGAACAAAAAATAAGAAACAAACAACAAAGTTTCCAAATACTACTGTGTTTATTGCATACTTTCAGCAAAAATAACAACCAGTAGATTGACTCTTCTTTCGAGCTCATATCGGGTTAACGAGCAAAGCGAAAGTGAATCTAAGATTCTTCTCTCGATCTCATGTCTTCTCAACGAGCAAAGCAAGAGTGAATACCCAATACAGAGTTGCGTCTCTTTTTATACTACAGAGAACAAAAGAAGAACCAATCTAAATAAATTAACAATTCACAAGTCAAAGTTCATGAATATTATGTAAATCTTACAAGCTAACAAAAGACTGATTAGGAACACGTTTCCTTAATAGTCCTGTAAATACGAAAAATAGTGTAAAAGTTTGAACAAAAGTAAAAGAACATAAGTTTTCCTTTCAACTCGGATTAAACTAATCTACATTACGCTGACCAAACGTAATCAAACAAACAAGTCAAATGAAAAAAGCTTAACCTAAGGTTCCGCAGCAACACTTATACATAACTAAGGGGTAAAATCTCAATACGAGAAATGCTTTTGGTGTTTTGTGTTTAAATGTTTCTGTTTTTGTGCCAAAACAAACTTTACTCTATGGAGAACAAGTATTTTATGAAGAAGTAGACACTTCCAAAGCCTTGTTATTTGTAAATTTATCTTACTTAATAATAAAAATTTTAAGTGACAAACAAACTTCTACCACAGAGCACAAAGCTTTTGCAGAACAATTCCAACATTTTCCAAACAGTCCTCAATGATTTTAATACAATCAAAAGTATGTTTACATACACCAACTTCAAACTTTGTTCTATGACTCGCTAAACATTTATTCAAAATGCTTTCTCGCACACAAGTAGGATTTTTTAACATAATCTTCTTAATCAATAATTTTATGCAATCCTTAAAAACTACAAATTGTAGTGTTAAAATTTTTTTTCATATATTAAAAATGTTCATGTCGAGTGACCTTCGATTAAGTGCGCTGCTTGCATACCATATTCAAGAAAAAACATTCTTTTGTTACCGTATAATTTACAAAAGAACTATTCGCATGTAAAAATCGTTATACTACAGTATTTGTTTCATTCGTTTCAAATTAATAGGTTCCGCAGCAACATTTCTAGCAGAGCAGTTGAAACCAAGACTTAAAAAACGTTACAAGTTACCATAAAAATGGGAGAATCAATAGCAATTGCGACTTGGGCACAAATAGAAAAATATTTGGTAAACCATTTTCAATATTCTTCAATAGAGTTTGTCTGGGAAGAAGGGAACACTCTGATTTTGAAAACGTTTGCAAAATGCATCTTGCTCTACTGCGTTTTAATAAATTTTAACTCCACAAAATTACTAAAATCGTCAGATACTGAGGTAGGCTACAGTAATTACAGATCTCCTCTTTGGAGAAAAATACTGGAAACTAATGCAAATGTAGCAATAAGACAACGATATGGAGCTCATAAACTAATGCTTATTTATGATTCGGTATTCCCGCCGAAAAAATGGGGGCGTCACGCTTTTCAGGTTAAATTAAAATACAAAGCACATGACAATAGATACATTCCAAACATTATTATTGTTCCTTTGTCGTCAGGTGCTTGGAAAATGCCAAACATTGATCGAACAGTTAACTCAATTTTTACTAGAGTCCCTCTGATTTTTGTCCACGCAGAAAATCAATCAGTCTTTATTGGAAGTTTTGCTTGTGAGAAAACTTTTGAAAAATACATTCACGGATATGGAAATGATGTCAACCTTTATTCCGTACAGTTTGTTGGTATCGAAAGCAAGTCGTTTAAAAGTATCCTTCAGTTGTGGCAGCATTTACACTCAAATATGCATCTAAAAGAAAAACAATCAACCCAATATTCTCCTACATTATCCTCATATGATAAGCAACATGAGAGTGAAGAAGAAACTTGTGGAATCTACAAATTATTCTTCATTTACGTCAATTGTTCAAATTTTCTATCGTGTGAAAATGTATACGTGGATTGGTTTCAGCTAAAGCTAAGAAGAGAAAGGGCCACCTACAACATCCAAGTTTTCCCATTTGGCCAACATCAACTTGAATTGCATTATCAAGTTATTTTCCCAAAAGTTAAATATTTTGATACACACTTGACTGCATTTCTTTTACCTTTAGACTTTCCCGTTTGGACATGTCTTATTGGAGTTGCCATAGCAATTACGCTATGGCTAAACTTATATGAAGAAAGAATAATCAACGTGATTTTCTGGGATTTTGCAGTTCTCCTGGAGCAAGATCGTAACGTATTACGGACTCAAACATGTCGCGGCACAGCAGTGCTTATAATGTGGACATTTTGTGCGATTCTAATGCGAAACTTTTACAATTCCTCCCTTTACTCACTTATGACCAAAGAACATGAACCTAGTAATTACCCTAAAAATTTACAAGAAGCTGTTAATCGCTCTGATTTTGATATTCTGTCACCAGCTTCCTATTTTGACGAAATATACTTTTTCATTTCTTTCGCAAGTGAATTCGATCATAAATCTCCTCTAGCAAGACATTACAAAAGAGTTCTCTTGAAGTCATTCTTTATGGATCGCAGATTTTACACGGAAACTTTACAAAACGCATCAAGCGGTAACGACACAAAAGTGAGCCGCTACGAATATAAACATATTGAACGACAACCTCAGAGTAATTTTAATTTTTTTGGCATGGAAGAGAGACCATTACGGCATTTTCAAAACTGGTGCTGATTTGTGAAAGAGATTGTGACGGCAAGTTAAACACGGCATTAGTAGCTCAGAAGATGATGGAGAGAGTTGTACCAGAAGAGAGTAGAACTTCAATACAATACAAGCATTGGACCCTTGGCGATTTCAATTTTGCAACTTTTTCGTTTTCTAAATTTTTGGGACTGCTAGTGCAATCTGGGCTGTATGAGTTAGCTCTTAACGAATATAAAATGATTGAAGACCTCAAGGTATTACGATCTTTAAACAGTTTCGGACAACTAATGCCACAGAACGGGAGTTTGTTTGGCTACGTTTTCCTAGCAAGCAAACATATGAAAAGTGTTGAAAAAGAAACACCAGCAATGGTAACAGCGTTTACCGGTACATTCGCTATTGCAGCAATTATGATGGGAACAAGTGTATTAGTACTAGTACTTGAAATGATAAAAATGAAATTCTAACCTTAAACTTAGTTACCTTAATTATTACAATGAATACTTAATGTTTCCATGTTAAAATATACAAATTGTATTTGTTTCCAAGTGTATCCTTTATAATGCTGCTGAATATACTGTGCAAGGCATTTTGATACAATATAGACACACCAAAAATGTGGCACGTGGTGAAAGAATCAATAAGTAGGATAAAGTATCGATTGTTTTTTTCAAACAACCAAATACTGAAAACTGGATGAGTTGAACATGGCAACCTTGAACCCCATTTTGTGCTTGATGTGCCATACGTGCCTTTAAGTTATTTACGTGTGCATGTCGGATAAGTCGGATTTGACTAATTGCTTTTTCCACTTAAAGAGGGCATATCAAATTGTAAAATATAGGACGACAAAAGATAGATTTGAACAAATGATATTTCTGGGTCTGTCCTATCTGGTTTTAGTTGGTTTAGTCTGTTGCACAAGAGCTGGATTTAGCGATATAATATGGATTTGAATATTTGAGACAACTTTTCACATCAACTCCCAGTTCTTTTTAGAACATCCATTTTCAAACTTTTCCTCGACACATTTTGTCGTCAACAGAACTCTGCCTTTTTCCTATTACTTGAATTCAATATATATGTGTTCCAGTAAGTCTCAAACAAGTAAGGTTATTTCTATTGTCGAAAGAAAATCGTCGTCGCAATGTCGGCCGTCACAGAATACGTGGATTGGTCGCAGACTCAAAATATTTTGATAAACCATTTTTGTGACAAAACCGTTGAATTTATCTGGGGTGATCTAAATTCCCTATCAACATCATTCCTCGCACAATGCATTCTTTTTCAATGCGTCCTACTTAATTTTAACACTCATGAGCTTAAAGAAATTTCACTAAAGGACCATAGGAAAAATATTAAAATTCCACGCAAATCTTAGAACAAATTTATCTTACAGTGCTTGAAAATAGCACGAGAATTCTGAAAAATATCAAGATGTCTTCAACAGACTTTCTACTCATTCCTGACGAAACATTTCCACCAAAAGATACTGAGAACGTGCACGCCCTCCAAACTAAGTTATTCTACCATCAAATGTGTAATGAATTTGTTGAGACTTCCACCGCAATTCTTGTGGAAACAAATTCGTTTCTTTCCTCGCAATTCAATTCCAGCAGGGAAATAGTGAACAAAATTTTCAGTCAATCGTTAATTTTATTTGCCGACCCAGCCCAAAACTATGCAAGAATCGGCTGTTTTGCTTGTCACGATGGAATGCATTACCGTTGAGATGTTTTGCGAACGTACAGCTTGTATGGTGTTACCTTGGAACATACCAAAAGCCAATGCAATCTCAGCCACGAAAATTGCGCAGTTTTGGAAAAAATTACATTCAAGTCTTAATTTAGGATCAAATAATAGAAAAAAGGAATATTACGACGATTGTGGATTTACCCCTCTCGTGTCTTGCATTATTTCTCCAGACTACTTTCAGCATATCAACTACACAGATACCAAAAGCTGCCAGCTCATCCATATATTTTTTGCAGGAATTGAACAACAAGCTCATTCTGAGTTTGGCTCCAAACAATGGAAGATATTTCCCCGTGGTCAAACGCAGAAAGAATTCAATCATCTTCAAATGTTTTTCCCAAAATAGAACATTTTCAATGCTTTCTTGTACCCGTTAAGCTTGGATATTTGGGTATGCATTTTAGTGTCAATGCTAACCAGTTATTCTTGGCTAACGGGTGTGCAATATAATGGACTTTTGAAAGTTGCATTTTGGAAGTATGCAGTGTTACTTGAACAGGGGGCGGACTACCTAAACAATAGGCTCTTTGAAGATAAACCAGTAATGGTTTCCTGGGTTTGGTGTGCAATATTTTTTCGTCAGTTTTACAACTCATCTTTGTACGATTTTATTGCTGCAGAACAAGAGCTAAGAGATTACCCTGTAAATATGGAGCAGCTTCTTGGTCGAAATGATTTCAAGCTTCTAGCTCCAGAATCGTTTAAAGAATTCATTTTGACTCTGGCTGGTTACTTAGTAATGGGCTATGGCAACTTACAACCTCTTGAAAAAAAGAATCCATCAATCTGAAAGCTGTGCTCTCGATCAACTGATAAGACGCCAAACTAATACAACGTTCATTTCAAGATTTGCAGCCATGCAAATAGGATATGGAGAAGGTATTAATGAACAAAATACACTCTTTTTGGCTCCACAGAGTTACGTCATGTAGTTCCAACGCAGACTCCTTTCTACAAGGATGTTTTCGTGTGGGTCCAAAGAAGACCTAGATTTGTAAAATTTCGCCTGGACATGTTCTTAGGAAGATTTGTTCAGTCTGGTGTTTATGATAAGATTTTGTTACGCTACAGAAAAGAAACAGTGGAAAAATGGAAGGATATGAATATAAATTCTGAGTTGGGGATAAGCAACGGAAGCTTGTTCAGTCGAATTTTCTTAGCCAAAAAATGAGATGATCTATTCGGCGAACAAAGTCCAGCAAAAGTGTCCGCATTCCTAGGAACGTTTGTTCTTACAGGGTTTATCTTTGCCATTTCAATCATGTCGTTGGCAGTGGAACGGTTGTTTGGTTTTTTGGATTTGGATAATCGTCCTGCTTCGGACATGATGAAGAAAACGTCAATCAAAATAAATAAACGCCATAAATTGACATCTCCATTTGAGAATGATGAAATGCAAAAGGAAAACCGAAAAAATCTTGCACGTCGTTTGGATGACAAGGACATTATTGTACTGGAATCGTGGGATTGATTCGTACCTTAAATTGTTATATAGGTATATTAGAACCAAATAATGAGTTATGTTTATTATATAGAATTATAGTATATCTATTGATATTTTCTTGTATGGTAATATTCCTTTTTTATCATTTATGGGTGCTAGGCATAAAAACCTACAGAAACGGTTTATATTCTTTTAGAAATACAAGTTTACGGTGTTAAAAAATTTACAGATTGGTCATGCGTTCAAAAAGCAACGATACCATCGCAACTTGCCATCCGCCACCACTCCGTTAATGATTTGGTTGACGGGTAGCAAGTTAAAAGATTAAAACAAGCATCTTTCTGATAAATGAATGCAACTTAGCTCATGGTCACCTCATCATATCAATGTGTTTTCCTATCAGAATGGAAGGGCATGGTTTACTTTGCCCCGAACACGTCAAAAGCCCGTCCCAAAAAGGGGAACCTTCAGAGAAAATTGTGCAATATACTATGATATTACGTGTCAATTTGTTAGTTGTATGTTGCTCGATTTATGTTCCGGAGTACATTATTTTTTGTTTGGCGAGTTTCCTTCAAGGTATGGACGATAGGCACATGAATGAGATATCCAATTGAAGCCCCAAGTGTGTATATGTGAAATTTATCGAGAAGTTTCAATATTTTTGAACCTGTGTTGAGTAACAGTGAAAAGACCCTGTTGGGTCCACCTTGGAAACCTTTGTTTTTTATGCCAGTCGAATGTTTTGGTATTTGGAATTGATATCAAATTGCTTTCAGTATTTCTGCCACTAGTTCTAACTTTTGGCGTTCGAATGAACCGGCCACGACCTTCCGTTCCGGAGATATGAATTGATTTCGTTCTCTGACCATCGTATAACTACATACTTCTTCGAAACTTTTTTGCATGCGCATAGAAACAGTGAAGGGTACCCCTTCACTGGTATATGCACATAATGCGTTTTCTCTGAAGAAAAAGAATTTGCATTGCCAAACTAAGCGAAGCATCGACACATTTAAGGGGTGTCATAGCGTCTAGAAAGTTTGCTGATCCAAGACTAATGTGAATGGGACTACAGGATTTATAAAACTTTCTCCAAAAACCCCAATGATACTCAAACTAAAAGGCGTCAAGATGACATTTTAAGACAGTAAACGTGTATTCATACTCCAGATAAACTTTAACTATGCCCCCAATGCTATTATCAACGCTAGTGAAGCATTATTTAAAATTGCGCCACTAAATACCAACGGAAAGGCATTTCCATATGACCAGTGCCGGGCTCGCAGATAAATTAGACGCTAAAAACTTCTTCTCTAGTCCAAGAATGCTGAAGGAGAAAAAAATTAAACTTGGAGTCGCGCAAAAAAAGTTATTAGCAAAATAATATGCTCCAGAATCTTTCTACCCTAGTACTCAAGAAACGCTGAGATATTTGTGGTCATAAGTTTAGGCCAATTTGTAGAAAAGCAAATTTAGCGTAATCACTGCGGTTGTTTTAACCAGCCCCATCCAAATTCCAATTTAATGTGAAACCACATTGGGGCTACAACCTTTGTGATCATGACTTGACCTCCAGCGTCAAAATTCAAAATAATGAAACCGGAAAATGAAACAACGGACATCCACAATCATTGCCTTTTCTTTTCCGTTTTTCCTGTTCCTGAAATTATGTAGACTTATATGTGGGCTTAGTAGTCCCTTCGTATTTTTAAATATCATAGCATTATCGTAGAGTCATCGAAAAAAGGTATCAGCTGTAAACAATGAAAATATGGGAAATAAAAATTAAACACAAACAGCTCTTTTAGGTGGACTATGAGGTGGGCAGCCTGGATTTGGTTTCAAGATGGGCCTGAAATTATGTAGACAAATATTTCAGATTAGACTTTAGTAAAAATGAATGAAAGTTTCTGGAGCTCAGTTTTTTTGCAAATAACTTTTCTGCCATGAGTTAAATTGGCATTCTGTTTTGTGAATCTGCATTCCTTGAATATGATTCATTGATAGAAATTTAAAAAACACCATGATGCGGGTGAAGAATTAAAAGATATTTTAATTTAGAAAAAGAGTAATATTTTTGTTTGAATAAAATTTGTAAATTAGATGAACCGGTTTATTTCGCTTATCACATGATACCATAAATATTACGTGAACTTTTCATATTCATATTTTCAGTATTTATACATCCACAGCGGTTGAAAGCAAAATATAGATTTTTAAAACTTGTATACAAGTAGTCAGAAAGACCCTAATGTATTCACATTTTAATGCCATAGTAAATTGATCATGTTTTGAAGCACAGGTTGCAGTTACACTTTTTACTATTTGATTTACGAGAGAACGATGCTGGGCCGTGCAGCAACGTCTACACATTTTGATATGTATTCCAAACACCGCCGACGCAGTTTCAGTTTTTGGCTGCCCTTTTTCTTATATCCAAAATTCATACACATGTCAATGCAAACAACTACTTCTACACATTTCACTATGCCTTCGTAATACGACCGATGCCATTTTCATGTCGAACATCTACACATTGTTCTGTAAACAATATTGAAAAAAGACGTCACAGGCCATTCATAACATACGTCTAAATATCTACAAAACATAAGTATGATGTTGTCAGACACTTCTCTATTATTACTATCGGAAATATACAGCAAACTGTCGCACACTTCTGGTAATGTGTATTTGTAATTGAATTATTGCCAAAAAATACAGTAATGTGTGCACGTACCTCGTACCACGTAAAAGAAAGCGAATTGGGGCGAAATGAAACATAGTCATATAAGCATGTAATTTAAAACTAAGCAGGTGCATTGGCAATGCATGCTGTTTAATGTGTATTTCAGTGCAGTTCAGGCTGAAAGGTACTTCCTTGAACGACACGTCGGTTATTAACAGGCTTTACGGAACACTTCCCATTTGACTCTATTTTCAAATTTATTTATTTAAGTTGGAACGCAACGCGGTGCTTTAAAATGAGCTGTTGTTTGTTTTGTGCGGTTCTTTGTGAACCAAAGTTTAAGTTTTTGAACGGAAAGATTACCCGAATAAGTGGGTCAGCGCTAGAAGAGCATGGTACCTTTCGAAATAGTTTTGGTGATGACTGTGTAATTAGTGAGCAGTTGAAAGTGATGTTTGTTCTTAAAAACATCCTAAACTTGGGCAATGAGCATATTGCTCCTTTCCTGAGAATTTCCAACCCCGAGTTCTGGATTAGCCTTTGTACACCATGTGAGGAGAGCGCCAAGAAGTTTTATGACGCAATGAAAGAGCTCCGGAAACTAGAAAACCTAGTTATCAACATACCAATCGAGCTGAAAAAGAAGATCGTACGTAGTCGAGGGGTGGAAGGTCAAGGTCCAGCTATTATGTTGTGGAACACTATTCGTAGTGAAATTTTAAATGGTAAGTAATTTGCTAAGGATCTGAATGATAACAATTTTGAGTAACACTTAAAGTAAAAATACATTTTCATGGTTTAAATAGAAACCTATGATTATCCGGAATTGGATACTGGCTCATCTTCCCAACCTAGTTCAAACTCATTCACTGAGCAGGAATTGGAGATTAATCCTAATGAGGGAAGCACGCAAATGGTGGACATGAACGGGGACGTGCCAAACGATGAGAATATTGGAGAGGAGATTCATGATGAAGAACCCATCATTGAACAAATACCAGTTGCTTCAAAATCTTTGCCATCTGAGCCTCAAGCCAACCTGGGTCCTCAATCGGAGAACGAAGTAGTGACTAATGATGGAGAAAATTCGGACACGCAGCTCAATCTTGGTTTTGAAGCTGAGCTCTTTGATGGTAAAATTAAAATTTATTGCTGAACTTAAGCTTTGCTTTGTTAAATCAATATTAAAAGGTTTGTTTCTTCCAATAGGAACCGAAAATGATAATTTGTTTGAAGAAAAATGGCACATCATTAAGGAGGAGTTGCCACAAACCCAATCATTGGCAACTATGCGCAATTCAAGCCCTAGCCCAAATTCTAACCTCAATTTAGACGAGATATCGAACTCTGGGAAAAGCAGTGATGAAGACGAACAACCTAATCGCAGTGTCACAATTGATGACGAAAGAAAGACTAATTCAGCAACGTTATCTGCAAGTCTTAATCAAGGTGACGGACCCGTCACCCGGACATTTCGACATCAGAAGGGAACAAAGGCCAGAAAGGACTCTCCAAAAACTTCTACTACTACAGTTCGAGTAACGAGTTCTGCTAAAAAACGAGTGGTCTTGGTAAGTAAAAACTTTTGGTGTTCAATTTAATTACATATCTTACAGAATTCGAAACCTTTTTTTTTTAAAAAAAATCTTCCTACAGAATTCAAAGGGGAAGGCAATCAGAACTTGTGTCCGGCAGACGTCTAGACGCATCGAGCAGCTGAAAGCTGCCGGGGCCCCGTTAGTTGAATACGATCTGTCTGATCTAGCAACCCTGAAAAAAGTAATCCATTTTGTTTCAATTGATTTATATTTTTAGTACGCATTTATTCTACTTCTGATCAATTTTCAAGGTTGAAAATCAACGTAAAAAGCAGGGAAAAAAGCTGCCAGGTGCGAAGTTGCACCCACATAAAAACGTAAGAAATCCATGTTTCTACAAAATATTATATTTGGGTCATATCTTCAGTCCCTACCTTTATTGTGGTGTATATTTCATTCAGAAAACGAGGCATACTCCCTCAAATAAAAAGAAGGTAAGTTTCAGCATTCCTTGCTTTACATAAATATACTTTACACTTTTCAGTTTGGTGGATAAACTGTATGTTTACAAGCTCAAAAACCTTTTTTCTTGTAGTTCATCTGTTCAAAATGCCCATATAAAACTGGACGTAGTTTTAACTTAAACCGTCATTTAAAGGACAAACATCCACCTGTTTCCGTGTTGTACGTTTGCAAGCAAGGTAACTGCAGTTCCGAGTTCACCAACAAACGGGCGCTTGTGGATCATCTCGAGACGCATGCCGATGACTTCAGGCCTCCAAAATGTCAGAAATGTGGAAAAGAATTCATCACAAAAGCAAATATTAGTGAGCATAAACGCAGAGGGAGGTGCGAGGGGCACTCAAACTCATCCAAAAAGTAGTTGAATTTTTGTCACTTTCGTTCCAAATCAATTTATTTTTTTGTTAGTTTTATGCAGCTTTACTAGCAATCACTGGTATAGATAAATATAAATGAAGTGTTATACTCTAAAAATATGAGCATGTTCAAAAACAATCATTTGAAACTTAACTGTAAACAAGTGTCGTGTCAAATAAAATTAGTTTACTCTACCTCACCACCTATTGATCTTTCAATTCAGACAAAAACTACAATTTTGTCAAGAAGAAGATTCATAATTTTATCTTAATGCATTATAAAACCAAGCAATACGTCCCGATTTTTAATAAAATGACTTCAAACAATATGAATTCAAGTAAAATGCAATGATTTGTCGGCTTTGTAAGAAAATACTTGAAATTTTGGTATTTGATTAACTAGCGGCGGTTTTTTGGTACCTCTGTTTTCAAGCCATTCAAATAAAGTTGGTTGGGGAAAATTGAGCAGTGAAATCAAACTCATCCTTTGCGTAAGTTTAAAAATGGAATCAAGATGGGAAGTAGGAAATATTAGGGAAAATGCAGAAATGACGGCACAATTGGAACGTTTGTACTGAAAGTGTGTGGAAGTTTCTGGAGCGTTGAATCTTCTTTACCTTTAACAATTCACGCTTATGCATGCAAAATTAGCAGAAAAAATAACGGAGCATGGAAATTTTACACTCCAATAAAGCAAAGTCTCATGAATTTATTAAAGTTGGAGAATTCCGTACCACCCCCCGGTTTAGTCACTATGCAGATCACTTTACTGCAAAATTGTTATAATCATTACCATCAAAACAAATATATCAGTATTATTACGTTCACCAATACACCTTTCTGGAAAAAATATTGTTCTGCAGTTCTGCATTTAAAAAGTAGACAAAACTCCAAAATATCCACCGTTTTCACCTGAGCAGTCACATGCTGGAGAACTTTTTATGTGGGAACAGCTTTTCAACGACATTATTATTTAAAACCATTTCCAGACACATTTGAAGGAGAGCCACTGCTTGAATAAAACCTTCGGAAGAGTCTTCTTATTTGCTCACGTTGTACCGTGGCTAGTTTTTGGAGTTATCGAAGTTCACACAAAACGAAAGGAGAACGATGCTGGGCCGTGCAGCAACGTCTACACTTATTGATATGTATTTCAAACATAGCCGATGCCGTTTCAGTTTGTGGCTGCCCTGTTTCTTATATCCAAAATTTATACGCATGTCAATGCAGACTACTACGTCTACACATTTTACTATGTCTTCGTAATACAACCGATGCCAATTTTATTCCTCACGTCTACACATTTTTCTGTAAACAATACTGAAAAATTCATCGCAGGCCATTCATAGTATACGTCTAAATATTTACAGAATATAAGTAGGATTGTCGGACACTTTTTTATACTTATCGGACCTATCCAAGCAAACTGTCGCACTCATCTGATTGAATGTGCAGCACAAATCAGTAAGTATTTCTCTGAAATCTCCGACTAAAATTAAACTGCACTGGGCTGGTCTTGTTGCAACAAAAAATAAAGTGCAAACACGGAGAAAATTCAACCGAAAACAAATTCTCAAGCATTAGTAAGCAAGTAAGGTCAAAAAAGCTTTGAAAAATTATTTTTCAACCTATAAAATACAATGCTAGTTTGGATTTTTAAAATCATTTTAAATATTTACGAACGTTTCAAGATATTAATTCAGCTGGACAGTAATAAATCCAAATTCAAAGTTAGCCTCTGACAAATAAGCATAAATCTTTTAAAAAAATAAGCCAACCTTGCTCCAAAATCTTCATATATGCCATCAAAATTTACGAATTCAAAACTTATTTCGGAAATTCAAGCATGAGTTCGTGGCCAACATTGTTCAGGTTAAACAACCTGCTTATATTTTTAAGGTAATACCTCATGATAAAATGCATATTTATATATATGTATACAGAACATTATAGCGCTACGTCAAGGAGGGCGTTCGATTAACTCAAGGTAGTGTTATTAGGGTTGGACGGGTACCTTAAAAATTGTCAGTTTTAGCTTTACGTTTGAAATGGACAACCCTTTGTGCATTTCTATGGCTTCGTGTGCGCGAAATATCAACTTCAAGCTGAGTGGTGAGCATATGCTGTGGTGAGTTAACTCGTCAAGCTCAGTAAAGGTAAGAGCTATCAGGAGGAAAGACCCGTTGTTTTGCGTTATAGAAGAAAGGGTTCAAACCACTCAATCGGTACTTTGTACTAGTACTTTAAATTTTGACTAATATTTCCCGTGTATACGATTCAACAACTGGTGAGTAAGTTTTAAGTGGTTTATACTTAATTGATATATGTTGGTTTGTTAAAAATCTGTGTAATTCTCCTTTTTGTGATTTGCATTTAGCTGATTTTAATTAGTCAACCATGAGTGCTTTTTTGGTGAAGGACTTGGAAGTGCGGCTCCCGTTCAGTTCAGAGGAGCACCCCACTGCTTACATCTACTTTGAAGCTGATTTTAATCAGCTTGATGAAGCTTTCCGAACTGCACCTAAGAGGAAGCGCAGAAATTTAATCGAGAGCAGAAGGTAAGAACATCAATTTTAATTATCTTTCATGCACAAAAGATTTAATTTGTCATTGGTGTACATGATTTCACTGTCTTTTTAAATAACTGGTGGCAGTACAACCATCAAAATCAGTTTAAAGCGGCAATATCGGGCAAAGTTTGTGGCATTTGGAAGTGGTCTGGAAGAGTTTTTGGACAGACACAAGAAGGCAGAGCTGGAAATGAGTTTTAACGCTACGTTAAATGACGTTTTAGCAATTAATTGCAGTAAGTTAAAACTTAACATTGATAAACCTTCGATTTTTTGGGGGTTTTTAAACATATTTTGTCTTTGTAGAGATGGTACAAAAACAGGATCTCACCTCAAGACTCTACTTAGGTGGTTGCTCCAACTTTCAATGGACAAATGTACTTCTACCGGATCGTATCTACCAGTGTCAATTCTCTGTTGAGCTCATTGATAAGGGGGTGTTTAGCTTCATGGATTCTCGCCTTGACTACGGCAAAAAGCACCTGAGCTTTCTCCATGAGCAACGTCATTGCGACTTCACAATCATTGCTGAGAACGAGGCAGCTGTGAAGTGTCACAGAGTGATTTTGGCTGGGGCAAGTCCCGTCGTTCTGGACCAGATGCTTACGCAACAGCGATACAAGCTCGAGGTGAATGCGTCCGAAGCTGTAATCAAGGCGTTTCTTGAGTTCGTCTATTGTTCGGATCTAAAAATGGCGTTTGAGTCTTCCCTTATTGCTGTGGAGCTGTTAGTTCTTGCCCACAAATATCAAGTGCAAGGACTGGAGCTGCGCATCAAACATCTGATTTTGAGGAGAGATGAGAAGTGGCTTGATTGTGACGCGGGCTTAAAGCTGGTCTTCTTTTCCCTGAAGAACGAAAGGGGTCGAATATTGGTGCTTGAGGGATAAAGGATTGCGTGTTGTCAAAGCGTAAGTTAACCACGATTGTTGGAATTTATGAGCTTTCAAATATTTAAATACGGGATGACGAGAAAACGAATATATTTATCTATTTGCAGAGAAAAAGAAATCCTTGAGCAGTCAACTGTATATCAGGATGTTCTCAGAGAAGAGCCACATATCATCACTGAGTTTCTGGATTTTCTCCTCAAATCTAATACAACTAAAAATCTTTTCTGTCTGTTCTTTGTACTGACTGTCACAACTGTATTTGGTCCATATTGTGATCGTTGTCTATGATTATAATTAAAATGTGCGAGATTTTGAAGGTTACTTGATGTATCACATTACTTGTTAATTTATTACAAATTATAGTCTCAAATAGTTATTAATTTGGAATTTTTGGCAAGGTGTACGAGCAATAAATGTTCCCTTCCACAAACTTCTATATTACTTGGAGAACTCACTTAAAACAGATACAAATTATACTGAACACAACTTCATTTAGGAACTTCCATTTCGTACCTTAAAATCTCAGTTATCAGCCTGCCACGCTCTTTAGAGTAACTGACACTCAAGGCCTACTTACATCATAGAAAATCATACCTTCAATCAGGTTGTTTGTAGGGGCAAAAATAAAAATATAAGCATATTAACTTGCAAACAGGGTTTACTGTACCGATTCATTAATTTTCTTACAGTAAATTACGCGAAAGTGTCTTGCGTAAGAAACTCCCATGATAACTTAAAACTATTGAAACGTAGACTAATAATTAAGGAAACTTCAGTCATCATAGATCTAAACATTTGAGCAGTATAGTTTTCTATCGACTGACTACAATTTTGTGTTTAAGCTTAACTGTTAATAAAAAAACCAGTAATTAAGTTTAATGCAAGTATTATTGTTAAATAGTTACAGGTTGTAACAAAAAACAAAACCGTACAATATATGTTACTAAAGTATGTAAAGTACCGCTACGATTCCTCCAAAAGTATGTAAAGTACCGCTACGATTTCTCCCGAAAGTATGTAAAGTACCGCTACGATTTCTCCCGAAAGTATGTAAAGTACCGCTACAATTCCTCCCAGAATTATGTAAAGTACCGCTAAGATTCCTCCTACACGTATGTAAAGTACCACTACGATTCCACCCAAAGTTATGTAAGGTACCGCTACATTTCCGCCTAAACGTATTAAATATAAAGCATTTCCACCCAAAATGTACAATTAATTGGTCAACAAGAGCATACGTACTCTAAAGTACACAGTTAGGTCTAACCTAACCAAAATATTGTACCAATGCGTTGACTCCTTCCTCACTCATTTCCTCCATATTAATTCGGTTCGCTTTGGATTCTTCCAACCCACTCGTGAACATTGCAAGTAGAACGTCACTCTGAGCTAAAAACCAAATATTCATAGTAATTTGAAGTTAATTCTTTAGCAGTTAGCTAATTTCCATCCAACCTGCTAAAATATTGCGGTGACAGCTCACTTCCGCCTTGTTTGACGCGACGATGACACAATCCACAAGAAGCTTTTCATTCCAGAGCTTCTCGAGCACGCTCACTTTCTCTCCCTTCCATTCCAGTCCGGTTATCCACTCCAACGAAACAGAATGATAAATGTGGATATCTGTCGTGAGATAGTCTCCGTTCATGAGATCGTTGATCGAATCACTTCCTTCAAAATCTGTTATAATTTGCTCCGTTGCTAAAGTGGCTGAGATACTAAATTTAACGTATGTAGGTGGCATTTTTGTCCTCGGGAATCAGCGTCTTGCAATAGGTTCCTCCCAATTTCTTGGTTGAGGTTCCTCTCTTATCTTCATGTAGCTGATGATAGTCACCCTCGATGCAAATTTGGGGCTGATTAAAATCCCATTTAGTTTTTCAACAAAAGCGGGTGAAAGGTAGACGGAGAGATACATTAAATTTGTCTGTTTCCTCCACCATAACTAAATAATTTCTGATTTTTGTACATGTTTAACTTCAAACGGTCAAGTTGTCACTCACAATTTTCGAATTTTCTTGTGGATTTTCATTAAGAAAGTTACAGGTGGAATTGATAACAAATTAATATATCCTCATCGGTAGAGAAATGACCGCCAACTTTTCCCTACATAGAGTGCAAATCTCCACCATGAAGAGAAATGCTACGGCTCTGTTTCTTATCTTCGTCTGGAAGGAAGTAAACAATTTTGATTAATGTAGATTATGATAATGATTTCATTTTTCACTTCAATAATTATACTTACCAAAGGTATTATGAGTGTATCCCTTGTTCAAAACAGATGATTCCTGTCGTATAGGCTCCATTATTCCCTGCGGAAGAAATATGTAAACTGAATTATTATGAGTAAAACGAACAGCTTTATAAATCTTTGGCATCAACTCAAAAAACACTGCTATGGAACAAACAGGAAGCTTTTTTGGGGGAAAATGTTATGCTTTTTAAATTAAAAAATCTCCCATTTCTACCCCTATCAATAAATCATATGCAGGGAATGCAGTTAGACAAAACTAATTGCCAATTTAAGCCGCAACAAAAAAGTTATTTGCAAAGGACTTCGCTCCAGAATCTTTCATTCAAATGCTCATGAGTAAGCTGAAGTATGTGTTTGCATAATTTCAGGTCGATCTGTGCAAGAACGACAAGAAAAATTTCAGGACTGTAATTATGGAAGTCCATTCATTCATTTTCAGGCTTAAATTGTTTCAAATTTGACGCTTGAGGTGAGATAAAGGTCAAAAGTTCTGCGGACTTAATCTAATTGCTCATATTACATTAAATTGGCATTCGAATGGGGTTAGTAAAAATAACGAAGTGATGGCGATTTATTTGCTTTCTTACAGATCTCAGTGAGTTCTTGAGAATTATAAGAACAATTTTTGCAGATAACTTTTGCTGTCGCAAGTAAAAGTGGCATTCAAACGAACTTAATCAAAAACTAAGTAACAACCATCTAAATAAACTCGGCAAAATATGAGAGTTAAGCTTTTAGTAGTTCTTTCTTTCATGAAATTAAATACCTTACAAATTAATGCTAAAGCTCCACAAGTTATTTACCAAAAACTAAATGTTAAGTTGAATTTATGGAGGCATTTTACAATATATCTTTGGAATTATATGCCCCTAAACAATCATGAAGCAAACACATGAGGGGGACCGGCATAAAAATGGCATTGGTAGCATTTACCTAGCATTGCAAAATGTGTAGACGCAATGCCAAGAAATGGCATATGTTCCAGTGTTCATAGATAGCTGCACTCTGCAACCCAAAATCCTTACACGTATTACCATGAAACGGCATCGGTTGCATATAAAATACATAGCAATATGTGTAGTCGCGGGGATACTTACGGAAAAAATTAAACGCTTTAATTGGGGCGTAGTGAAGACAAGATTTAGCTGGCGTGTATTATAAGTGAGAGGAGCTGCAATGCATGCTTCCCCACTTTTTTCCTCATTTCTCTTCACTTTGGCTTTGTGTAGTTAATTAACTGTATGATTCCAGTGTCAGCAATATTGTTTTTACATTGCTGAACGAAAAAGAAAAAAATAATCTCAATTTGAAAGCGCAACGGTTTTGGGGTTGAATGAGACACCTCGATTGTGTGTATTCTAAATAGGAGCAGCTGAGCCGACTGGGTTCTGCTCAATGTTTACATTTGCTTTTCATTATTTGGCTGGACTCGTTCATTTCAGTTCAGAATTATATTTTGCTAGTCTAAATTAGACTGAAATTGTCAAAAACTGTGATTTCAATGCCATATTAAATATTTAATAGTATTTCTTCGTGAAAATGAGTAGTTGTCTAGTTTTTCGAAGGAGAAAGTTAAGTAAAATCACCTCAAGCTTGGAAAGATTATATTTATGAGCGGCTTGGAGGATCTCTGATGCAACTTCTTCTCCAATTTCCTTTTCATCCAGTTCATTCTTATAAAAATATTGTACCAATGCGTTGACTCCTTCCTCACTCATTTCCTCCATATTAATCCGATTCGTTTTGGATTCTTCCAACCCACTCGTGAACATTGCGAGTATAACGTGACTTGAGCTAAAAAATCCAAAATAATCATAGTAATTTTAAGTTAATTCTTTGGCATTTAGCTAATTTCCATCCAAACCTGCTAAAATATTGCGGTGGCAGCTCACTTCCCTTTTTTGACGCGACGATGACACAATCCACAAGAAGCTTTTCATTCCAAAGTTTCTGAGCACACTAGACTTCTCCCTTCCATTCCAGTCGGTTATCCACTCCAACGAAACATTATGATAAATGTGGATATCTGTCGTGAGATAGTCTCCGTTCATGAGATCGTTGATCGAATCACTTCCTTCAAAATCTGTTATAATTTGCTCCAGTTGCTAAGTGGCTGAGATACGAAATTTAACGTTGTAGTGGCATTTTTGTCCTCGGAAATCTGCGTCTGATGGTGCCTAGGTTCTTGGTTGAGGTTCCTCTCTTATATTCTTGTAGCTGATGATAAAGTCACCCTCGATGCAACAATCTGGGGCTGATTAAAAATCCATTTAGTTTTTCAACAAAGCGGGCGACAGACAGATTCTGAGAGATACATTGAATTTGTCTGTTTCTTCATCATAATTAGCGCCAGTTGAAGTGTACTGCTAAAATATTTAAAATGTACACCATAATTAAATATTTTCTGATTTTGTTGTTGAAAACTACAAACGGTTAAGTTTCACTCACATTTCGAATTTTCTTGTGGATTTTCAGTAAAAAATTTACAGATGGAATTGAGCGAATAATATTTTATTCTCTCGTAGAGTTTTGACTGCCAACTTTTCCCGAAATGTGTTGCCCTCCACCATGAAGGGAAATAGTCAGGCTCTGCTTCTTGTTTTCGTCTGGGAAGCAAAACAATTTTTAATTAATGTAGATAATGAAAATGATTTCATTTTTCACTTCAATAATTATACTTACCACAGGTAATATGAGTGTATCCCTTGTTCACAACAGATATTTCCTGTCGTATAGGCTCCATTCCTCTCTGCAAGGAATAATTAAACTGAATTATTATGAGTAAAACGAACAGCTACTTTATAAATCAGTTCAGTTATGTCAAGAGCTGTTGGTTGGATTTTGGATGACAGTCTCCTGATGATGTTGTGTACTTTCTGCCGGATAGACTCGCGCTGCTTTGCATGAAATCTAATGGTCTCGGTAAGCATGCATAAGGTCTGTCCCCGGAATAGAAAGATATAATTTAATTTTCCTATAATTTCCGTGATTGTGGTCGCAGAGAATTGTGGCGTTGGTACTGGGTAAACATACTAGTTAGGAGTGTATATGCCACCCGGAAATCGATTCTGCGTACAGTGTGTTTTATTATAACGAGGCGGATTCCTGCCATGAACTTTTTATCTCTGATTTGGCTCGAAATTTGCAGGATGATAGATTTTTATGCGTAGATTACGAATCTGTAATCAGCTGATCTGTTTAGCTTTTTTTGATTTGCAAACAGCGGAATTTTTTGTTTTTCGTCGTTTTTGCCATCTGGGGGGCGCCACGATCGCTAAACAGTTCTGCTGATATAGATTCGTAATCCCGCATAAAAATCTATCATCCTGCAAATTTTTAGCAAATCGGAGATAAAAAGGTTAATGCAGGAATCCGCCTCGTTATAATAAAACACCTGTACTATTCGGAACTAAGCCATTATTTTTAAAAAGCGGTCAAAATCAATTGCCCCGTAATTCGAATTTGTTTTTGGACGGCATCCATACTAGTGTGTCTACTTCTTACCTGAATTACAATTCTCTAGAACCCCAAACACGGAAATTATAGAAACAAATATATCTTTCTATTTCGGGACAGGCCTTAGAATTCATACAGTTAGGTTTACAAGCCACTTACATTCATAAAGAACTCGCTGGTAACAAACAGACAACCCAGACAGTAAATACCAAGCTAGTCCGCAGAGATGAGAAAACTAGAGGTGTTTGAACAGCGCGGGACTCGATTAGGGTCAGATGAGAAAACTTGTTTGTGTAATACGAATGGGTAAACCTGAGCTGATCGGCGTTTCCTTTTGTTCAATATATACTTATGGTATACATTTCCATGTACTTTCAACCATTTCGAGTAAAAATATAAAATTGGCTTTGTGTTACAGAAATTTATATAACCAAAAACTTCTCGAATTATCAAAGAAACGTAATGTAGCATTTCGGACGAAGCCAGCTCTGAACTGCCGTCAATCTTGGACACAAAGAGAAAATTATAAAAAACATCACCAATATGAACGAATGGATAGCCACCGTGAACCAAACTGAACGGAGTAAGCGAAAAAAAACCCTTCGCAAGCAAAAACAGGTTTTCTGAATGAAATTAGAGCTCAACTGAAGCTCTGGGACTGGCTGTCTTCATCTTCATTCACATCAACAATAAAACCTTAATATTCATACCTTTCCATGTTAATTTCATTCAGAAAACCTGTTTTTTGCTGCGAAGGTTTTTTTTCGCTTACTGCGTTCAGTTTGGTTCACGGTGGCTATCCATTCGTTCATATTGGTGATGTATTTTGTATTAAGCGTCTCTTTGTGTCCAAGATTGACGGCAGTTCAGAGCTGGCTTCGTCCGAAATGCTACATTACGTTTCTTTGATAATTCGAGAATTTTTTGGTTATATTAAATTTCTGTAACACAAAGCCAATTTTATATTTTACTCGAAATGGTTGAAAGTACATGGAAATGTATACCATAAGTAAATAATTGACAAAAGGAAACGCCGATCAGCTCAGGTTTACCCCTTCGTATTACACAAACAAGTTTTCTCATCTGACCCTAAATCGAGTCCAGCACTGTTCAAACACCTCTAGTTTTTCTCATCTCTGCGACTAGCTTGGTATTTACTGTCTGGGTTGTCTGTTTGTTACCAGCGAGTTCTTTATGAATGTAAGTGGCTTTGTAAACCTAACTGTATGAAATTCTAAGGCCTGTCCGAAATAGAAAGATATATTTGTTTCTTAATTTCCGTGTTTGGGGTTCTAGAGAATTGTAATTCAGGTAAGAAGTAGACACACTAGTTGCGAGTATGGATGCCGTCCAAAAACGAATTCGAATTACGGGGCAATTGATTTTGACCGCTTTTAAAAATAATGGCTTAGTTTCCGAATAGTACAGTGGTTTTATTATAGAGGCGGATTCCTGCCACGACTTTTTATCTCGATTTGGCTGAAATTTGCAGGATGATAGATTTTTATGCGTGGATTTACGAATCTATAATCAGCAAACTGTTTTAGCGATCGTGGCGCCCCCCAGAGGCAAAAACGACGAAAAAAAAAAAATCCGCTGTTTGCAAATCAAAAAAAGCTAAACAGATCAGCTGATTACAGATTCGTAATCTACGCATAAAAATCTATCATCCTGCAAATTTTCAGCCAAATCGGAGATAAAAAGTTCATGGCAGGAATCCGCCTCGTTATAATAAAACACACTGTACGCAGAATCGATTTCCGGGTGGCATATACACTCCTAACTAGTATGTTTACCCAGTACCACGCCACAATTTTCTGCGACCACAATCACGGAAATTATCGGAAAAAAAATTATATCTTTCTATTCCGGGACAGACCTTTATGCATGCTTACCGAGACCATTAGGATTTCATGCAAAGCAGCGCGAGTCTATCCGGCAGAAAGTACACAACATCATCAGGAGACTTTCATCCAAAATCCAAACAACAGCTCTTGACGTACCTGAATTGATTTATAAAGTAGCTGTTCTTTTTACTCATAATAATTCAGTTTAATTATTCCTTGCGCAGAAGTAAGGAGCCTATACGACAGGAAATATCTGTTTTGAACAAGGGATACACTCATATTACCTGTGGTAAGTATAACTATTGAAGTGAAAAATGAAATCATTTTCATTATCTACATTAAAAAACTAACATTATTTTCCTTCTTCCAGACGAAAACAAGAAGCAGAGCCTGACTATTTCCCTTCATGGTGGAGATTTGCAACACATTTCGGGAAAAGTTGGCAGTCAAAACTCTGCCGTTGAGAATAAAATATTATTCGTACTCAATTCCATCTGTAAATATTTTACTGAAAATCCACAAGAAAATTCGGAAATGTGAGTGAAAACTAAACAGTTTTGTAGCTAAATTTAACAAAAATTAGAAAGTATTTAATTACGGTGTACATTTAAAATATTTTAGCAGTAAACTGACACTTCAACTGGGCTAAATTATGATGAAGAATCAGACGAATTCAAAGTGTCACTCAGAATCTGTCTGTCGCCCGCTTTTGTTGAAAAACTACATGGGATTTTAATCAACCCCAGATTGTTCATAAATGGTGACTTTATCATCAGCTACAAGAATATAAGAGAGGAACCTCAACCAAGAACCTGGGCGGATCCCATCAATCCCATGGCTAGACGCAGATTCCTGAGGACAAAAATGCCACCTACATATGTTAAATTTCGTATCTCAGACACTTTAGCAATGGAGCAAATTATAACAGATTTTGAAGGAAGTGATTCGATCAACGATCTCATGAACGGAGACTATCTAACGACAGATATCCACATTTATCATTCTGTTTCGTTGGAGTGGATAACCGGACTGGAATGGAAGGGAGAGAAGTCTAGTGTGCTCGAGAAACTTTGGAATGAAAAGTTTCTTGTGGATTGTGTCATCGTCGCGTCAAACAAGGCGGAAGTGAGCTGCCACCGCAATATTTTAGCAGGTTTGGATGGAAATTAGCTAAATACCAAAGAATTAACTTCAAATTACTATGATTGTTTTGGTTTTTTAGCTCAGAGTGACGTTTTACTCGCAATGTTCACGAGTGGGTTGGAAGAATCCAAAACGAATCGGATTAATATGGAGGAAATGAGTGAGGAAGGAGTCAACGCATTGGTACAATATTTTTATAAGAATGAGCTGGATGAAAAGGAAATTGGAGTGGAAGTTGCATCAGAACTTCTCCAAGCAGCTCATAAATACAATACTTCCAAGTTGGAGGTGATTATACTAAACTTACTCCTTCGAAAACCTGAAGAGGAGTTCAGCTTGGAAACTATATTTGAAGTTTATTATCATACAAAACAAATTGCTTCGGTTACAAGTGATAATGCTAGCTACTGTTATGGACTGGTGCGAGATAGAATGCTTAACTTTCTACACAAGTAAATACACAACCAAATAAATTATTAAATTATGATAGGCTTGCAAATTGATATGACAATGTTACTAATTGTGTTACACAGAAATGTAGCGGATAGTCATTCCAGCCAACTTTACCAAGACTTTTTGGATAAACATCCAGTAGAATGTTTATGTTAAATATTAAGGTTTTCAGTCCCATGAGAAAAGCCAAATGCTGGCAGC
>LJIJ01001934.1:0-33767 GCA_001718145.1 Orchesella cincta
CCATCCGGAGAACTTGTCCACCATGACGAGGTACTCGTAGCCAGCGTATTTGAATAGGTCCACCCCAACGCATTGAAATGGACGTGTACACGACTGCTCTACAAGCATGGGCTCCTTCTGCTGGGATGGTAAGCGAGATGAACATTCGTTGCATCCACGAACGAGATTTTTAACATCATTGGAGATGTTAGGCCAGAAGACGGCTTGACGTGCTCGACGAAGGGTCCCTCTCCTGACCTTGGTGGGATGCATGGAGGGTTTCCAGTACGTTACGTCTTAGCGCTTCCGGTATGAGGATCCTTCTGCCCCACATAATGATGCCATCTTCAACCCGGAGCTCGTCCTTGATTTTGAAGTATGATGCCAGATCTCTGTCCATGTTTTGTTTATGCACTGGAAATCCGTTTCTGATCAACTGGAGGAGTCTTCCATACTCACTGCATATGCTTCCTGCGTCTTTTACTGCCAACAAGATAGGATCTTGCAAAATGTCGTCCCATCTTCCGGATCCTTCAAAATCGCAGCAAAATTTGTAGGTACGTCACAATCCTCCTCTTCTTCTGCCGTTGGGGTAGACGATGGATAACGGGAGAAAACATCGACAACAATGTGTTGTTTTCCAGCTCTCCATACAACTTGCGGACGAAAGCAAGCTAATTTTTCCTTCAACCGCTGGAGTCGGGGGTTCTCGATTTCATCCAAGGTTTTTGCGTTGAGAATGGAAACGAGGGGGCGATGATCAACCACAAGCTCGAAAGGTTTCCCAAGAAGGAACATGCGACATTTCTTGACGGCCCACGTGACGGCGAGCAGCTCGATCTCGGTAGCACTGTATCTGGCTTCGGTTGGCGTTACGAATCTGGAACCCGCTTGGAGTAATTTCCAACTGTTATCGCTTTGTTCCTGCCAGAGAGCGAACCCCAGACCTTTGGACTGCGCGCCATCAGTTTCCAGACGAACTGGACGTGAAGGGTCAAACTGGGCCAGAATTCGGGGACTGGAAAACTCCTGAATAATTTCATGAAATGCTTTTTGGTGTAGAGGTTCCCAAATAAACGCTGCATTTTTCGGGAGGAGTGCCGTATTGGTAGTGCTAACTCAGCAATTCGAGATGAGAAGGCTTCGAACTGCTGGACGAGTCCACAAAATGACCTCACGTCAGTTTTGGAAGTTGGGACTGGAAATTGTTGTAGAGCCTGGACGAGATGGGGTGACGGTGTGTATCCATCCTGGTTAACCTGTAACCACACCACTCCACATCCGGTTTTCCAAATTTGAACTTTTTTGCGTTCAACGTCATTCCGTGGTCCAAACAACGTTGAATGACTTCCATCACACGCTTTGTATGGGTTTCCAAGTCGTCGTCATAAATGAGAATGTCCTCTACGATTTTCTCAACGTTGCTTATTCCCTTGATGGCTTCGTCTCCCCCGCCTGTTATGCTCGTCACCTGCTGAGATAAGTCCCATGACATTGCGGCAATAGCGAAAGCAACCCCACGGCGTGATGAAAGTAGTTAGCTTCTTACTGCTCTCGTCTAGGGGAACTTGCCAGTATCCATGCCGTGCGTCTAGGGTTGTGAAGTACTTATTTCCAGGCGGGATTCTTGCTACGGCTTCCCTGGGGACTTTCACTGGATACACTGGTCTTCGCACGTACTTATTTAGTCCGTGAGATCCACTGTGATTCGGGGCTCCGTTGTGCCTTTCTTGGGTACTATGACCATTGGGTGGCACCAGTCAACCGCTTCCCCGACTGGCACTGCTTCAATGATGCCCTTTTTTTCATGTCATCGAGTTGGGCTTTGACTTGTTCACGCCAGTGGAATGGAATAGTATAAGCTTTATACCGGCGGCAGGGTTTTGGCGTCAGGAACAAGATCAATTTTCATCGGTGCTCCAATCATTGGCTTCAGGACACTGTCATCAAAGGCTTCTGCTAGTTGCTTGAGAATCTTCTGTTGTATCTCATCAGTTGTAGAGTTTGGAGGAATCTCATCGGGGAAACGCTTGACTCCAGATGAGATGATGTTGATTTTCTCTTGGGTTTTGACGCTGTTTTCGGTTAATTCCGAACGTGGCCAATCAGAATGGAGAAGTCCGAGGGCAATACAGCCTGCTTTGCTGAGCAGTGGGGTTGACAGCTTATCGAACACCCGAATGACGGTGTGGTATTGTCTGCTGTTAACTTGAGTACAGCTGATATAGAGCCAACAGGACCTAAGCTGCTCCCGTTAGCGGTACACCTCCTGCTTATCTGATGTCAGCTGAGTCTTTGCTTTATCTCCAAGGGACTGAATGTCTTGAATACTAATCGCATCAACGTCAGCTCCTGTGTCAGGTAACCACATAATATCATGCATGTCATCAGCTATCTGTGTTGATATTTGTAACAAGTTTTCGCTTTTCCCGGCCTTGAAGATGGTCACGTTCCCCATAGTGGCTCCCGTTTGATTGCTGTTGTATGTTGGAATTTCGATAGCCTGGTTTGCTGTACGAAGCTTCTGGAAGCAGACGGTTTCATAATGTCCATCCTTTTGCAGTGGCTGCACTTAGCGTTACGTGCTGGACAATTTTCGTAGCGATGTCGAGCTGCTCCGCACCACTTGCACTTTTCTCTGTTACTCGGGGCATGGTTAAATGTGACAGACTTGGAAATATTTCTGTATGTGGATTGAGCGTTATTTACCTCTTCCATACCGTGTTGACCCAGGGAAATTCCAGCTGAGTATGAGCTTTCCACGGCGGTGCATATTGACAAGACTTTGTCCATCGTCAGTACCGATCCGTACTGCTCCGCCAGGACCCTTCGTTGCATCTCCTTGTCCCTTAGGCCACAGATGAACCTGTCACGGATGCGGATGTCTTGTAGCTGTGCCTGCAGGTCAAGCTTTTCTCCGCATTCACACGTTGCTTAGTTGAACACTGAGCACATTTCAGCTCTCCTTCGTGGCTGCAGGCGTCATCCAGGACCCTGAGGGCAGCGTAGTAACGATCGACGGATTCTCCAGCGTTCTGATCTCGGCGGTGGAACTCTTGTCTGTCCAGGAGTGGGTTTCTCTTCTGGCGAATGTACGCCTCCATCAGCTTTAGCACTTCCACAATCGAACTGTCTGGCTTTATCTTCAACCGAGATGAATTCCACAACATTGTCCATTCAGAGTCGATAGCCGCACGTAGGATCCCATGCTGAGCATCGATGGGTACTGGAGAATCTGTTGGGTGCTAGCAAAATCATTCCACCTTTGTTTCCAGTCGCGAAATTGAATGATGGTCATCCGATCTGGGGTAGCCAGTCTAGGTGGAGGTATGTGCTTTGCTGTGGGTGGCCTAGCGTCTCCTTGTAAATGTTGACTAATTTGTCCGTTAGCTGACTGTTGCGCCAATGATTGGACGAGCGTCATCAACTGTTGGGTCAGCTGCTGTTGAGCGTCGGTATCGGGACCTTTGGACGCTGGTGGTGGTGTCGCTTCCACCTCGTCCGTCGTAGTTGGTTCCACATTATTACGCTTTTCACTCCTCCTTTTCTTGTCCGTCTCCGTGGTGGGAGGACGGGTGGTGGTGACGGTGGATTTTGATCCTCCGTTTGCTGGTGCCTTGTTCGCACCATTTCACTTCACATTTAAACTAACTTTTAATTAAATGTCGACTGCGCCATGTGGTGCGCCCGTTGTGATGATAAATGATAAGACAACGGCGCTGCTAATCAGGTTCAGATTAATGATAAGTTAGCTTTACTACAATCAAATATAAACGCTAACAAGTATAGAATGAGACAGTACAAAGAATGAGTACGATCATGACGATCGATTCAATAGTATAATGATGATCTCCTACATCCTACTAGCTGCTGCTGCTGGGCATCCCATGTGCTGTGTCTTCAGTTGACGCGCGGGACCGGTTCTCAGATAGCTCTGGCGGCAAGTTGGATAGCGTCCCCTCACTCTTTACTTCCCTAAATATGATATTACAATGTTTATTACATGATCTCACCCGTCCAGGTTTTCAAACATGCTAGTCATGCCTTTCCATTCTCGAGTTTTCAACACAGGGCAAAACGCAATATTTCATAGAAATGTGTAATAACCGTAATCATAATGATTCCGAGGGCTCATTCATTTCTTCATTCATCCCTTGCCTTTCATCTGCTTTTCGTTGTTCCCAAACGAACGAAATCTCAATGTTTTGTTACGCTACAAATACTTTTCCTCAATACGCTGCTCTCTGTAGACACATTCAAACCCTTTCTTGATGTGAGAGAAGAATCATCATTGCTAGAAAGTTAGCAGAAGCTAAACCCAGTGAAATAGAACGAGTATGTATATCCGAAAAATAAGCACACAATAATTACGGTAGGACAGTGGCCATATGGTTGTATTCGTATTTGTTCATTTTATATGCATACTTGAACCCTTCTCACCCTTTCTCCCACTTTCATTCCATACATGTCTCATTGCATATTCAGATTCCCAGTCAGACACGGCTGATGCACAGGAGGAATTTGACTTGGTTTTCCAGTTAGTTTCTTCCTCCGAGAAATGCATATTATGTTGCAGGTATAAAAAACCTTGGCTGTCTTCTAGTGATAGTGACACCCTGTCGGTCGCGGCATGTCTCTGTTTCTCTCTGCGCGATATTATTAGCTCTCTTGTTGATCTCCCGACGCTCATATTTCGCTTGATTGCCATCATGTACCGGGTTTTTATAGGGCTTAGGCTCGTTTTACCCTCTTCATCAAAATAAACGTACCAGTTGTGTTTTTATTTTTCCCTCTCATTCATTAAGATATGTCGTTATAATCCCTTTGTGTAATATTCTTGCAAATAAAATGTTTAATGGGATGGAATGGAATTTGTCAGGGATTTTTATGCATCATTCCTTTGTACATTTGGAGTTTGAGTGCGTCTATGAATGACAATGATGATGATGATACAGATCACGAGATGGGAATTTTTTTTGCAGTGATGCGGTGTTCAATCGTTTTGGTTCAGCTTCAGGGAAAGATGTTTTAGCTCGATAAATAAGATGTAGACAAGTAGAATGCATTTTCGTATGGAAAACAAATGCGAAATGTGCCCTTAATCAATGTGAATAGTCGAAACCACATTGTCTTTTTGGAAATTGCTACTTAGTCTGGAACAAGAGCGAGATGCGTTAGAGTGCATGCATAACAACATTGAAAATGCAAACAACCCAAGAGAATGCAATGTAGCAGCTACTTGAGTGGCAACAAAAGACGAGGTAGTAATGTGATTGTAATCCTCTGTAAACACTTTTCTCCCTCGTTTTATAAAGGTATTTCAGGGAGATTAAAATCTGTAAAAGTATTAGAAATAATGGCAACAGTCGTAGAATGACTACCCAGCACAAAAACATATTGGCTGATATAGCAGCTCGTTGCTTTATAGCACGAGTTGAAGACGAAGCATATTGTAAAGCCTAATGGCATATAAATATAATGTTTATGGCATAACAAGCTTTTCCAGCCTCTTTTGGTTTCCTGCAGGAAAAACATCACAATACCGTACCACTTCCACTCTCCGCTCGCTCATTCATGATTTTCTCCCAAGAAAAATATAAATGGATGGATGGAAGGGGAAACAAAAAAGAAAAAGTAGTATGCAACTTGCAACGGAGGCATCATTGGGGAAAAACTTGTTCAGAGTTATACTCAAGATCGAATCCTGTGCTGTACTGTCATTTCTGGGATGAAAAAAGCAGGCGAAAAACAAAGGAAGTCATGCCAGAGCCATTATGCCGTTCTTTTGTTTTTCATCTCAAAACGTTCATTTTATGTAGCCTGAGTAATATTGCATAACATTTGGTGAGCCGTAACCATACTTTCACGGCAGTAGCGGTGGTTGGATTTTCATAATAAAGATGAAAATGAAAGTGCTCTGCAATGCTATTCCTACGCATAGTATAAATAATCAATAAGGCGTGCAAGAGTTCTTTTTTGTGTGTGAACGCATGTAGTAATGCTTGCATGCTGTAGGCAACTTGCACAAGAGAAGAAACAACAAACGCATTTTTGCCTCTAGCCGTTGATGCGTATGTGCATAGACAAGAGAATGAGCGAACGCCACATTTCCGCATTATATATACATACCTACAGCATCACCGTAAAAATATATTTTGCATGTTAGGATGATCAGGATGCGCACGTAGAAAAATAACATCTCATGGACGAATGAAGAGCATCATATAGACATCAGCACCACTCTCGGGATGATGATTATGACAGAGATGACTATAAAACTAACGAGCATAACTATATAGAATAAGAAGTTCCCAGAGGAAAACAATGACTATGGGTATTGAATCTTCAAGCAGAAAAACCAAAAGTCAAACAAAGTCTGTCTAGTTGGATCGTAAATACACACGCGTAAATACGTTTATCCTATTCCGCTTGGCAGCGGTCGGTTTACTTACACACCAAACTGCTCAATGAGAGAATTTTGAGCTTGTCCAATAGTTTGGTTTGCGAAACTATAAAAGGCATCGAATTAAACATTTTAATTTTATATTAATAAGAAATATAAAGTCATCATTGCGACCTACGGAGTAATTTATTAAAAAAGCGTTTGCACAAAATTGTAGCAACGGATAAAGTATACAATTTTGTAAAAACTCTTTTAAAAACTTGAAATTAGTATATTAAGTGGCTACCATATACAGATGTAAATATTCATGTTGATTCATAAAACATTTTAGTTAAACACTCATTCGCGTGTGATTTTTTGTTCCCATTTTCATCATTTCCTTGTAAATTCAATGGGATTATTTACTTGATGATAAATATGAATGCATCAATCCAAACCATTTAATTCCTATGAGATACTACAGTAGTAAAAGCATACCATTTGTGACAATCCAACCACTCTGTTACCCTGAATGCGACAGAGAAAGAGCAGGAAACTGGGGAAAACGTGTGAGAACTTGCGGATTCTCCTCACGCGCCTTTACAAACGTGTTGCCTTCATCCAATCCGACATTTGTTAAAAGTGCATTCTGGAACTTCATCAGTTTAGCTATGCAATGGATGGGATATCCATAACGTCACAACACCATAGTCATCATCTGAGTTTGTTACAGCGGAAAAAGTTGGAGGGGACCGAGAAAACCAAGGCCAACTCCATATTTTCTCCATAAGACCAGAGTCTTATCCATTCATTTCTCTCTCTCTCTCTCCCGGAAAACTTATGTTTTCTTCTTTAGAGAGGAAGATCCCCACTTCAATTTTTCTTACCATGAGAATAGTTCTGTATAATATGAATGGCTACATGGTTGATTCCCAACATTAGATGCAACACTTTTTGTACATTACAAAACTAAAATCATTTGGTAAAGCACCTAAAATTTAAAAGTGATGGCATGTTGCACAAGAAAAACCTAAAAAATATTCGTGAGAAATCTTTTTCTCTCTTGGAACTTTTACACCATCCATCCTTACCCCCTCATCCCTTGTCTTTTGCATTACATTGCATTGCATGTTGCAGATGAAAACTCATCTCTTAAAAATACATAAAAATGAAGTTGTACAAGGGCAAAAATACAAGTTTTTTTTTCAGGGGAAAGCAAAGTTTCATTCACTCGCTCCAAACGAATATACTCACTATCTCTGAAAACAAGATAAGAAACACGTTATGTGAAGAATCAGCAATAAGTACACAAAAATCTTACATTTTCTAGTTCAAGGTTTCACTTTGAAAACTTTTTTCGTCTTGCGTTGTTTGGATGTGCAAGCTAGTCTAACTGGATAACTTAAACTATTACTGAGAAACTCTGTCTGCGACTGGAAGAAAAACGAGCTCAATGTAAAGTTTTTTTTCGAGACACGGATGAATTGATATGACAGGCACGAAGGACGTTTGTTGCACTCTCCGGGTAACAGGCCTTTCTACTTTGACAGAGTTTATGTAACGTCTTCCCCATTGAGATTACATCTTACGAATATTATACTCACAAACTGGCATGATGAGATATGAAAACGGCATGCCATTCTCTTTGCTTGTGGTTATGTGGAGAAACGGAAAGTGTAATTTATCGACTGCATTCTACAACGATGCACTGGATGTACCTTTCAATCAACATCAACGAGAAACCCTTTAAAGACGTTTTCCAAAGCCAAAAATAGTCTGAGATGTCAGATTGTTTATCGAAACGCAAATTACTATTACCGTACAAAACATAAGGCATCTTCATTGAAGCATACTTCCGTGATACAGGTTGATGGTGCAACCCTCTAACTACTACTATAATACGGATAAGATTATGGGATTAGTCAGTTAGGGATATAAGGATAGAATCCATAAATACAAAATTGATGCAATACAAGCATCCATCCACACTTTCCCTTCTGCTTTTCACTTCAAATTCAATGTCGTCAGTCAGTCATTCAGATTGACAGAATGTAGAATGGATGCACTTCGTGGTGAATGATGTGAAGGAGTGAAAATATGTAGCACACTTGAGCATCCTGGAAACAAGAGGAGAAGGAAGGGACGAGCACGGCCCATATTACGTTTGCTTTTCACATTATTTCCTAACAAGCAAGCAACCCAAAATGTGATGCAATGTTCTGCCAAGTCGATTCATATTCAACATCTGACGGTATATAATATGTATGCACGCACACAAACAAGCTCAAATGAGAGAAGGAAAATTCCTTCTCAGGAAGGGGAAGAAGTTTCAACTGTTTTTGCTGACTGCTGCAACGTAGCATGAGAAGGGAAAAGAAATGAAGAGGAGAGAGGGTCAAATCAGTCCACTGCCGCGATAACTAATGTTGACTGCATTCTCATATTTTTTTCTCCGGATATAACCCTCATTCCGGCAGTAGTTGCTATAATGGTGGTAGCACTAGATGAAAGGAAGAGAAGAGCACACTTCATTTCAGCTCAAAGTTCGACGTGTATTTTGCTTACTCTTACGAAATACTAAATCTAGGTGGATCCGAATTGGATTGAGTCTCTTCCATGATGTTCCACTCCACCATTTCTATTGCTTTTTCAACGCTTTGATCATTTGATATTGTAATATGTATTTCCATTCCGAAGCTACTGTGACCATTTTTGTGACTAGAAAACCTTCACTTTTATCTTTGATGAACAATGTACGCGGGTGTGCACAGAAATATAAATAAGGTCGTGTCTTTTGTGGAGAGAGATGCATGTAATCTTCTTTGCCTTTCGTGTTGATTTTGGAAAATGTCACACGTCACAACAACCAACATTCATAATATAATGGTTTCGGAGTAGAAAATCAAAATGAACCTCGCCTCTCGCCCTATCTCTTCCCCATTCTTCTTGTCTGTCTCGTTTCGAAATAATAAATACATTTTGCTTTTGTACTGGCAGAAAGTGGACGGGAAGATACAGATAAGTTGCCTAAACGGAGAGGAAATTGTGAATTCAACTCCTTTTTCAACCAAACCTTACTTTGGCTTTGGTTTGCTCTCGTTTTTGTATTCGGGCGAGGAAATAAGCTCATTGCATGCACCACCGGTCACTCTGATTTTCTTTGGATGTTTAATGTTTCGTGCAGGTCTTTTCAGGTATATAAATCAAGGGATATATGTTATGGACTCGCTCACCAAGAAAGAGGTTGGTTGGGTGCAATAGTGATTCCTTTTTATAGCAGCACAGCAGAGGTTCCCGGGTGCCGGCTCAAAAATATATACGGCCATGAAAACACGTCACGAAAGAAACGGGTTTCGGCAGGCAGATATCAAACGGGCATAATCTTGTAGAAACGTTAAAAAGATTTCTCTGCTGTTGAAAATAGTAAGGGCAACGGGAGAGGGGCACATTGATCCTATCAAATCAACTACATTTTCTCCACCGTCCGACCAACAGCACCCGATAGAAGTAGTAGAATCACTAGTTTATAAACCCAGATCGTCGTTTTCCTTCATACTGGTAATAAACTACAGCGGAAGACAGTTAACATCCATTCTTTTAGCTGAAACACATTCAATATAAGTCTACAGAGGCATAAGGAAGGCGCAGAATGTGGTGAAATCAATACAAAAAATTTCCAACTCCTGCCTCCATCCATGTAAGTTCCTTTCAATAGTAATAATTCTCTTGAACTCATGAAAGTTACTGCGACATCGGCATCAAGTATACGAGCTATATTATTATACAATAGTGCAGGCAGTGCATATAGCCCTCACAAACAACATGAAAAAGTAGTGAACCGAAATGGGAAATTGTTGAGAGAAAAGTTGAGCTTGCACTATGCACCATGCAACGATAGTTGACGTAACGTAACATGCACACTCACAGCAGGGAAGATCAGGCGTCATTTTCTCCATCTCCACAAGTTTTTACCTTCTTTTGGTGCGGCGGCAGTTGGCTGTTGTTTTTGCGTCTAATATTATTGTTGGAGTATCTTCGTAACAAGCTTTTGGTTTCCTTGTTATTATTGTCCCATTCACCAAGTTAAGGTCTAGGTCTCTCGAATTAAAGGAGGGAAAGTGCGTATCTCAAACCCGTACTTATGACTTTTGTCTACAAGGAACTAGCTACACGACTATGAGACTACGATGCAATAATATAATTCTCGAGAGTTCACTTCTCTTTTTGCCTTGGATTTTTGGAGAGTTGGTTTTGGTTGCACTGCACTCGATCTCGACGAACCTTTTCCAGTGTCTGCAACTCTTTAGCGATTCTCATCATCATGAAATATTCCTCTATATTTATACTCATGTTTCTCTCTATACATTTTATAGAAACCCATTTCCGAAAGTACGCCTCTCGTATATTAGAGATTTCTTATGACTCTGTTTTGGTGGCTCAATGTTTTCATTCTCTTCGTGAAACTTTCTGTGACCGTGGCATTGGATAAAAGAGAAGGAAAAGTCGAAAACTGCGGATACGCTTTTATTCCTTGCGTAATATTACATTAACATAGCTGTTTGTTCCTTGTACTGTTACTGTCACTCGTTCGCCCCGCTACGCTCCGTTCTCAAAAACTTCTATATCATTTCGCTCTTTTCTTTTTATTTCGCGATTAAATTGAGTTCGTTCCACAGATTAAAGCAAAGGAGGAAAACACTCTACCATATACTTTTCCTTTCTAGCATTACGATGCCGCTATCATGACACGCGTTCCAGTATCCGGATTAACTACCATATAAAAAAAAGTCAAAGCAAAAAACGTGTACGACACACAAGAAACGAAAGCAGAAAGCGAGGACGCCATAGTCAGAGCAGAACAAACGTTTTTCTGGTTCCATGAATCTTGGCTACTTTTCACTCTGTTTATATCCATCTCAGCGATACACATTGTTGTTATAAATACTTGTATATTGAGCTCACTAACTCCTTCTCTCCCATATCATCATTGATCGTTGGTGAACGATAATGCAAGCACAGACTAAAGCCAAAGACCACACTCATGATATGGATAAAAGGAGAAAAATGTTGATGCGATTAAAAGAAGAAAGGAGTACACACGATTCTAACAGCAGAGTATTGAATGACGAGCCATCAACCATTGTTAAGTAATAGAGTGAGGCAAAAGAAAGTTGATGGAATGAAGCTTTGAGTCTCCAATAGATTATTTGTTTGACAAGCTTTCACTTTTATCATTCTTTTTGGGTAAAGGAGCTTAAGAGAAACGGAGTAAGTACATAAGTTGGATTAATCAAAAAAATTCTTTTGCCAACTGAGAGCGAGATTAAGTTAGAAGGAAATGCTGAAGCAACTAAGGTTTATGAACTTTATTGTAAACTACCATTGATTTCGTAATACTTAGAGGTAGCTTAGTCGCTTAGTTAGGGTTGTTTAGAAGTCTAGAAGCGAGTGAGCAATAATTATGATAAAATATATACGCCTTTGTGATGAGAATGGAATTTCCAATTAATTTTTTCTATTTAGCTAGGAATTTATGGAATTCTCTGCATTTTCACTGGCAGCGGCAACAAACTGGACTGGAACTGCTCCTTTTCAAACTGCGCCGTATGTTTTGTGATTTACAAACATGGGTTTATTTTATTACAGTGACAGCCAACTAACTAACTACCGGTCCAGGTCATATAAATTTTACGCAATTTATTTCGTTTTGGTTGCGCACTCAGAAGAGCTAAGCGTAACACCACTTACTACCACTAAATTATCATTACTTGACCATGAATGCTTCATCTACTTTGTATGGTGTACACATATGTCGCCAGAAACCGCCCATAAAAGGCATGCAATCCACATTTAGCTCTCGTGATCCTTCCTTGCATCGCATGCAAGTGCCACTTTCACTAGGAAGCTTTCATCCATGTTGTAGTTACAGTCAGCACTGGAAAACTGCTGGAGAATATTATTATGAAATCATTCTGGTAAAAGCTTTCTTTGATATATCATATCTTATAAGGACGAACGAATAAGAAAACTGGACACGATATAAAGTATAAAAACAGCAGAGCAAATGAAAACTTTGCTTCTTTCTTGTAACTTAACTGAAAGGAAGAGAAAGAACAACTCTCTCTCTCTGAATGGTTGTTTGTAATTTGAACCCAGAATGAAATAGGTAAAAAGTGACGTGAAGGTGAAAACTCAAGCAATGTTTTTAGCTTTATAACAACCAGAAACCATTGCCCTGATTCAAAAAGGGAACGTCTCTCGTTTCCTGAAAATCCTCCTTTTTCTTCTCATTTCCCTCATCTCATTTTACCTTAAAACGTATGGAATAATTTACAGCAATAACACCATGCTACCATATCCACTTTTTGGTACACACAGAGCAATTTATTTAGCTTCCAATTTGGAGTTTCTCTCATATCATTACACCCTCAACAGTAATAGTCACTGAAAGCTCCGGGAAAATATAGACCTTTTTCGGAGAATGTGATCTGCGTTGCCCGTTCTTATTGGAATTGGAAACGAAAAGTAGCGAATTTTCTTAGGTGCATGCCCTCCAGTCTTCCTTTCTTACAATAAAAGGCTGGTGAACAAAAAAAAACCTCAGAAAGTAGAAAAGACTTTCAATTTCCGTCTTGGTTGTAAAATCCAGCTTCAACATGTTTCCTTTCGTTAAATAATAGTATGCTAACCCCTACTTTGGTTTTTCAGGATTGGAATTTTCAATTGAGATTCGGTGATAAATTCATTCTTAAACTATGAGAACAGCCAGAGTTAAATAAAATAAGAATAAACTAGTAATTTTTCAGTTTCCGATAAAATCAAGGTTTTGCGCTCAACCGGAAAGGAGACCCTCTAACTCTAACTTACATGCGTGCAAGCAAAAGCAAATATTCATTGTATTGTGGTACAGACACACCAGCAGATCTACTGGATAGATAGTGCGTAAGGGCGGACAGCTTCCGAAACAGAAATGTTGTGTGTGAGTATAACATTTCCACAGATTCACTCCTGCCAAAGGAATTTGAAGCCCATTATGGTCGATGGAGTGGAATTGTGGAATGCGGGTGTGTCATGCAATGCAATGCCAAGCCACCACATGTGTGTAGATTATATTCATGCTACTTATGGTTTTTTTCGGGAAAACGTATGCGTTTGAAATTGAAAGAAGTGCATAAAGGCATCCAGAGACTGAAAAATGATAGGTCTGCGTACACAGTTACATTTTATGGGAGCTACCTGTCCCTGCCTCTCCTCAGCAGTCTTTGAATTTCAATACGAGACGACTTTGACGAGGTAGACATTGCATGCAAACACGTGAATTCGTGCACACTGTGCATTCGTGCATTTTCTATTCATATGTATACGCACCACGCACTTTATGTGCATACATAATGATCAGTCCTTGAACATATTTCCTTCGTTTTATGTTTCAGACACGTGAATGACTGGAAGGAAGGTTCAAAGGGAATTTCCGATAATGTAATAGGGAATACGTGTGTAATTGGATGAATTTTTATTCGTTCGATATGATGTATTTTTTCCAAAGTAATGTTAGACCAAAATATAGTAATTTGTACACAATAACATACCCTAATAGTTATTACTCTTTCTCGAGGCATTTTTTATTGAATTACTTTTAAAGTTTAGAATAAAAGATTTTGTTGCGTATTTTGTTGAGAAAGCTATCACGGTAATTGATATGAGCTTCTCAATCCCTTTGTTGAGCGTACTTCAGTTCCTAGGATAATGAAAGTTAGCTTCTACTTGACTGGTTACACTTTTTTATATCCATTCTGCTCTTGGCAAGGAATCGACCGCTTTTCTCTTTTTTTCACGAATGCAGTAGTACCAGTCAAACTAAAGTTCACACTCTTGGGCATCTTTGATTCGCTCCTAGAAAATTGCTGCAAATTGAATGCCAACGATTGCAACTCGCGCACAGACAAATTGAAAGTGCGAAGGGAAAGGGAAATAAAAAATATTGTGATAAAAATTCACAGACTTTCTCATAAAAAGTGCGTGCCATATTGGACCTGCCTCGCTAGCATTCTTGCTCTTCGCAATCACAATCAGGCACATACTTTACGCAACAACAGCAATGTTTATGACAAGTCTTGGTCGTTGTACAGTTTCTTCGTATAGAAATGAATGTACCGTAGTAAAATATAAGTTTACGCATGGAAAGACTATAAACTATTCCAATCCAATGTAAAGTTTTTTTCCGGGAGTTTAAGACAAAGCAAAAGTCAGAGGCTGACTACTCATCTCTGATGCTTATATAAAAGCTCTGTGCACTCTTATAAAGATCTAACCATTTATTTCAGAGAAAATAAAGACACATCCATATAAGAGTTACGAAAGTTGGCAGTGCAAGATTAGGGATTCTTCACTCAAGCTCTCTCCACTCAAGCCCGGGCTTTAGTGCGTGAGAAATTCTACTTTGCAACTGGAAGATGGGATATAGTCTCTTGGAAAGAAAGCTTTCTCTTTCTTCAGAAACCGTTTATATTTTTATATTTTCTTATTACTTCACTTTCACTTGAACGTATCAAGGCTAAGTTTTTGATGAAAATTCTGTTCATTCAGTCTTTATTTTCAGAATGGGAATCAGTCAACCACATTAGTTATTTCTTATATAATGTAATGTAAGTCTACATACGACTTTTGATATGTATTTCTCTGGAAATGGGAAAAAATTTCAAAGTTTTGGAGTTCAGTATTTGATCCATTGAATTCACATTAGTCCTTATTTGTTGTAAATCTTAAAGAGAAAGAATTTTCCTTGAATTCTTTGATATATTTGGTATATTGCAATGTAAATATATTTTGTTCAAAAGACTATATTATTATGTTGTTCTGGAAGTGTTCTTATTGATTTTGATTTCTTACAAAACAACTCAATTCTTACTATCCTATGAAATTTATCATTGACAAAAAATTCTGTAATATTGAGTAGCTGGATGAATGTGAAAAATATTGTTTTGCTCTTTTCAATTCATCATGTAACCGTTGAAATGTGGTGAAAGGGAACAGACTGCTTCGCAGAAATGCAACGAATGAGTGAAGGGTTGATATTTGTTTCATTCGTGTTTCTTTGAAGAAAGCAGCTATCATTCTATGAGTAAGTTTTTGAAAAGCGTCGACAGCCCAACGGATGCTTTGGGTTGAAGAGTTTGAGCTGAGATTGTCAAGTTGTCAAACATGCGAGAGATGAAGAGAAAAACTTGGAAACTTGCTTCTTTTTGGCAAGAAAATGCCTTAGGAAATTAAGAATGTTTCCATCTGTTCATATGCTAAGCGCTGCAATATGGAGACGACAAGTGCAGATAACAACGGTAAAAACTCAAACAAAAGAAAGAAGGATTTTTTTTGCATACTAATGTAATTCAAGAACGCATGAATGAACTGGAGGAATTCGCCTATTTGAATATGCATGGTGAGCTGAACGTAAAACGCTTCGTGTAGTTCAAAATGAGAATGTGCGAGCGAGGTGATGTGCTGTAACGTAAAACGCGACTCAGTTTCGTTGAGTGAAGAAAAAGGATTAGAAAACTGGAGAGAGGACAAAAGAGTTGCACGCATTTATATGTACTTGTCACTAAAATGTGACATTCTCCATTGCCTGCGACAACACCACCACCAAACTGCTACCATTTATACTCCTTTTTCTACTTGGCTGGCCCGAGTCGTCCTTAGAGGCAATTCTGTTTACTTGATTTCACCGTCTTCTCTTCCATCTCCTATTATTGCTGGCTAGGAAGTCTAAGAGTCGCTTGGCGAGTTCAAGTGGTGAAATGAGAGCTTTGTACAAAAAGTTAAAATAAGTGCCATGAAGTTGAAAGAGGTGTAATAGTGTGTTCGCACAGTTTTCCTTTTCACATGCGAATTACCATTACTTAGTTCTATTACTATTATTTTTATTGCTCTCTGAAACTTGAGAGAAAGTTTTTCGCCGGGTTGGAGATAATACTGGGATGGAATGCATGCCCATTTTACAAATGCATGTTATTTAACGCCAGACTAAAAAAGAGGCAGAAGCAACGTGTGTTTTGCACAGACTTGCTTTTCTCCCAACCTTCCATTACCACCGGGAGTGAAAATAAGGGAGAAAAGGGGTAAGTGGCTCTTATTGCCGCGGCTGTCCTCTCCAATCTAGATTGCGTAAGTAATTAGTAAATGTGCAAATGACTGGGTACATTTTGAAAAATTTAGTTGATAACTTAAATGGATTTCTCTTGTTCTGGGGGAAAAGATTAGAAATAAAGTATGAAGGGGAAAAAGGATTAAATATTTGACGCAGTGGGCGGGTGTAACAGCATATTGTAGATGGGAGATAAGGTAGTATATGTTGGACACACAATGTTATGTCGTGCAGAATTCCAACTGACTCGTCCGATTATGTTTTAGTAAGTTCATTCTGCTTCTCAGTTAGATTATGGCAGGCTTTTCTGAATTGGAATAATAATGTGAGCCTTTCTCTCCTTATTTTTTCGCTTAACTCTAATAAATATGGACTGCTGACAGATATTTCCTATATAATTCATGTATAACATGTAGGCAGACGTGTGTAATATAGTTGATTTGATAGCCACAACTTTTTTCTTTTTCCACCTTTCACATTTCCCATCCTATTATTCCATTTTGTTTCTTTGCAAAAGGAGGAAAATGCAATATTACAGATTTTCTCATCCAGGTGTCCATCCTTAGTGAAAAGGCTTCTTTTTTGTTGACAGGTAACATGCCATGCTAAAGTGGATTATGTGAAAGCGGAAAACTCTTTCCTTTCCCACTTTTTCTTTGCTAGATGAAGCCATTAAAGTTCTTTAGGATGTGCTGCATAATGCATGAGGTTGAGAAAATTGGAAGAATTGGTAGGATTTTGCACAAATCAAGAGCTCCAGAGGCAACCATACAGTTACTACTATATTGGATAAAAAGTAAGTATATGCATCCAAAATAGAATTATTACATTCTGCAGAAAAAAATAAGGAAAAAACTTTTTCCCAAGAAAAATACTTATATGCTTGCATAAAATTCAGACGGAGTAGCAAATGCTGCTATTTTAGTTCTGAGCTTATAAAAAGTAAATCGGATGATATTTATATTGCAGTGGTACTTCCACTGACTGAGGCTAAGCCAGCATGCCTGGAGTGCAATGGAGAAAGTTTGAATGAAAGAACATTTCTCTTACATTGCTAAAAGGACTACATGTCTTTGCCCCTGGAGGCAAACTATATACCATTGTGCTTTCAGTTAAGGTTAAAGTACTCAGGGAGGAAGCCATAGTGGTACTATATATTAAATAGCATTTTTTATATGTAACTCAACCACCTACCCAGCTGCTAACAAGTTATGTGTTCGTGAAAACTTGCAATATTTTGTTTTGTGAATAGGACGGAAGATTTGAGTATTGTGCACAGAGGAGTAGCTTGCGGCTCTAGTATATAATACTCTTTCGACCACTGTCTCTTTCCTTTCCTCAGACAAAAACTTTAGATTAGCTATAATCATAATCATCATCATCATTTTGTCGTGCTGTGGTGTGTTTGTTCTTAAGAAGTATCATTTTCTCAAGGCGTCTTTTAACTCCACGTTCTCCTTTTGTCAAAACAATGGATTTCTCCCAGTCAGCCAACCGTATGTGTGCTGTATATATGTTGTATTATATGTTTGGACTCACAAAACAGAAAGTTTTGAGAAAGCCTTTCTCTCTTTCTTTCGTAAACAAGAGCAAACTAACAATCACAGAAATAATTACACAGGAAAACATACAGATTACTTAATTCTGTTTACTATTATAAATAGCATAAAAGATTTACTCGTTTCTTCCCCTAGTCATCCCGTAGTTTAGTCACAAGCTCAGGTCTAAAGGAGCGGATTTAATTTGATTTTCTTTCTAAAATTTAGTTGTATCTCACTAAAGGAATTTCTGAGAAGTAGGAAACCCCATTTCATTTTGATGCAAGATGATGCAACTAAATAAGGGAGCAGTGCAAAGCTGTAAATAAAGGAGTCCGCCTCCCATCATGAATACTGTATTGTGTTTGGCTTGGTGGAGGAGTAATCATATCAGAGGATGAACACGCTCCCAATTAACATTTCAGGAAGTGATGTTGTAAAAAAAAGTTGTCTTATTTGCCTCAGAGCAATGATATAGCTCTGCAAAAGAAGGCTAAAAAATAGTCTGCTGGTAGTGGCTCATCCAGCATCACCATCAACCTCATTTACATGGATCCTCATTAGTGACAAAAAATCGGAGAGATATCTGTCATGAAAAGGAAAGAAGTGAAGGAATCTGATGAAAAATCCTAAGCTCTTGCTGAGTGACACGGGAATGTTTGATACTTAAATGATGTGGATTGTCTACAGTCTGAGAGGATATGGAAGAGTAAGTAACTCTCTGTACAAATACAAATGGAACTCCAAATTTTGTTGTTGTTTTTCGTGACACTGACAGCAAAGCTGGTGAGATTCGCCAAAAACCGGTGTATATACACTTACGTAAGAAAGCACACGGTTCTTAAAAGTACCGAAAGAACTGATTATATTCGTTAAGCTCAGCCTTTTCTAAACAAGATCAGGGTTTATGTCGACGTGCTTTATATATATTATGCATATTTACATAGGTACAAAGATATATGCCCACATGTTTACAAGTTTTTTTTTCATTAGTAAGTACAATCCTACTAAATTAAAAAGCTGTTGTTTTAACTCGCTACGAGCTTATCTCCAAACTTTTTTATACCTCTATTTTTTGCAGGGGAAGAAGAGAATGAGTAATGGATATATGCTTGGTGTGCATATGCGTGCCAAAAAACAAGTAAATTCCAGCTTATCATCATACCATCTTAATAATAAGTTTTATGTAGTGTGTATTAAATGAGCAGTAACTCAGAATTAATGTTATTTTTTGCATAAAATCTTGGTACACGAGAGCATGACATGGTGGTGGCGGTGGCCTTGTGTGTTTTCCTTTCTATTTGCCCGCATAAGTATTATTCGTCTCAAACGCTTCTTATGAAAAGAAAAGCATCAAAGCTACTACTTACTTCTCAGGTTACTGCGCACATTTGAGTGTGGATTTAACGAAATGAAGAACACATTAAGTGTTCTTATGACGGGTTTTCCTACAATGATGAGTGGAGATTAACTATGTATGAGCATTTCGATTTCGTACCTTGACTTGACACAATGTCGGAAGCAGGAGGGATGTCTTTTATACATTTCTTCTTACTGTTTGCATATAAAATACATTTCTTATATGGAAATGATTGTGAGTCCCAAATAATCAATCGTAACTCACTTCCACATTTGTCAATGTCGTAAAGAGCATGTAGCCAACCATGCTACTTCACTTGACTGGTACATTTGCGAGCATTCTTGTATTGTTAAGGTTTATCCTATTTTCGTTCCCATCCACCCTGAAGAAAAGAGCGAAGCTATAAAAAGTTTGCGTTGGGTATTTCGAAATCAGTCGATGATGACGATGGTGAGAGTAGTGAGGAAAAAGCAAAGTAAACATTTTGTTTGGTAAAAGGCTTTGCTTCCTGATACTGAATGGAAGTACGTGTTAAGAAAAAAATTCGATACTTATAGTGCCACTGGCTTACATATATATTTATATTCAAGCTAAAATGTGAAAAGTGAATGCCCTATTTTTGTTTACTGTGGCTTCATTTCCCAAGTAGAAAAAACTATTTGGTAGGTTTTTTTAGTTGGAGTGAACTATTCCAAGTATTGTGTGGGATATGTAGGTAGAAACACTTGAAAACTGAAGCTTCCCATAAACATCTAATGGTTATGTAAGTAACGACGCATTGGATGGAAATGGTATAAAAGGTTCTAAGAATGAAGTAGGTGTGTGAGATTCATCAAATATGAATGCATCACCACTCTCATCAGCATCTCTCTCAGGTGATAGAAAATTTAAGGTAATGCCGATTGCATTCTCTTGTGTCAAAGAAATACTCTCAGAGTGTTTGTATGCACGATGTGAAACGCGTTTTCTACCTAATAATCCATATAAATGGAGATGGTATAAGGAGTGTATGCTTTTATGCTAAGGATTTCCTATTTGCTTATTTTACTAAACATACACCATTTACGTTTCTGCACTATTGGTAGTCAGCTTTTATGTTACCGTTTCTGAATGCGTGAAGAGCAGCAATGCAAAAAGATGGTGCAAACAAAAACGGAAATAAAGTAGACGGAGAAGCATTGGCTGGATCTTTATAAAATAAGCTGAAGAAGCTAGAAAAACTCATCTCTTTAGCTGTACTTTGCGTTACAGGATTGGCTTGTTTCTTGAATTATGCACACATGGCACCTTCGTGTATTCCATGTATTTACTTTTTGTATCCTGTTCCTTTTTACCTGGAGCCTGCTGGATTCAACTGGAGGGGTTTGTGTACCGAGAGTATTTATTCCGTAAGAAGATGTGTGAAGTACGACAAGGGGATCTTTTATAAGTATCTTAATGCGCAACAGTACCATTCAGCCCATTTTCTTCTTTCAAAAATATAGATGAAAGTCACACATGTGGCTTTTTAGCTTTCTATAATGCTTTTGCTAAAGTTCTAAAAGTTTGTAGGGCAAAATTTGCGTGTTTCTGAAGACTTCATGATAAAGAAGAGGAAGAAGCTCTTGTCATTTCAACTTTGCAAAAAACTTAATTCCAAGAATAACCTATTTCATTGTTAATACATTTAAAAGTTTGCTTCACTCCCAAGATTAAAAAATTCCAAGCCTTTTTCCATGCTTCATATCCATTAAAAATTCGCCGGGGCACGGACGCACGCTTATGTTCAAGTCCAAGTAATATCATTTATCCTTGAAGACAGCACGATGTACAACCCTTGTAGTTACGTATTAACTAACCCATTTGCCAGTCGGTCCGCTTCAACAAAAACATATTTTTGCTTAGATGACATTACCGCAAAACATTATGAGCCATACTAAAAATCCAAGTCGACCACATTTCATGTCATGCATGCCTTTGTAGGACACACATACATGAATATTATGTCACAACGACTCAGTTGCCTCTGCATGTTAGTCATTCGTTGCCGCTGCCTACATTTTCTCCAAAGATATTGCTGGTTTTGTTGCAAAACCACAGGACGCTAGTTGTCGTCGGGAAATGCGTATTAGCGGAAGACATTTGCATAAAAGCCTCCAATGGCACTAACCAAAATCTGTCCAAGATGACATAAAACTCATATGTGTGTGCCCACACAGAGCACACCCACATGTATATATAGGTACTAGCTACACATATAAGTACACATGTTATGCAGATCATTCTCTCTATCTCTCAGCAAAGCAATATTCTAGCAAAATACAGTTTTAGTTACGGAAATTCCACTTGTCCTGAGATGATGATTACTTTCGCTTTTATAGCAGAAACTTGGAGACTATATAGCATGGCATGGGTTTGGCACATATTATTGCATTAACTTCCCCGTTCTGCTATGAGTACTACACACTGAAGCATATCCATTAGTTTGACAAACAGTATTTTGACCTGAGTACACCCAGAGGATAATTTAATTTTTCCCAGATGGCAACCGAAACCCGATCTTATTTTCACTCATCCTGAAATAAAGACGTTCGTTCCTCGCTATATCGTTTCCTTTCCACATATCATATCAAATCATATCATGACGGAAGACTACTAGCATAACATTTCATACTACACTAATACTGTGAAGTATTATGATATGCTAGTAGCCCGGCAGATGTTTTCGTCAAGACATAATTTGCGTGCTCTCAACCACACGGGAGAATAGATTTCCATCTCAAAACTTTTTAAAGTATCGCGAGCAGGTGAATAAGTTCATATGGGAAATCGAAGGGAAACCAGTGAAAACTGGGTTTTAATCTTATTCCACAAATCCCTTAAACCTCCGTTTGAAGAGTACATAAAAGCTTAGCTCCTCTCCAATATATATATTTATGATGCTCACAGGTTTCCTCAATCTTATGTTTCGTGTGTTGATGATAATCCTACCCAGAAAAGCTTACTCTTCTCCAAATAATACTGATGTATCTTTTTAAGCAGAGTGCTTTATTTTGCGAAAATCCTCTTGTTATATATAACCTTCGGTACACCTCAATTCCTTTATTATTTTAGGATTTAAATCTGATTACGGAGAGAATAAGTCTTTGTTAGGATACCGACACCACGCGAAATCTAAAAAGGATGATAAAACAGGAAATTGTGAAATAACCTTATTTGCTGAATTAAACTACATCACGTTTTATGTAAGAGTGTATGCTCTATATTCTTGGACATGGTTTGCTACTCTTTGAATGAGATTAAGTAAACACCAAACAAAAATAGATAGTATAATAATTGTCTTAGCTTCCATAAATAAGCATACGTGTGTGTGAGCGGTTTACCTTAATTTGGTTCACCAGCAAAGATTCGACAGGCTGGGTCGTTTCGCTTGATCATTCGTGTGAGATGAGAAAAGTGAGCAAGTTGGGAACAAGATTAAAATTAATGGATTCCAGATGAATCCAACAGTTTGAAAAATTTCGGCATCGTTTTTACTATCTGATGTTAGTTTTAACAACACAGGATGGAACTCTTCTTGTTGGTCGGAGGCTTAGAAGAAGATTGGGTTCAATTCAGTCTCATTTTTTCGCGAAACATTATCTTTTCCCAAAATCTTTGCAAATGCCCTCCTTTGGCATTTAATCCTGTATAGGAGTATCTGGCGGCAGCCGCATCCTATCATTCATGGAGAAAGAAACCAATTTCGGCTGGTAAAATCATTTGACTTTATGGATTACACATTATGCTACACATACATTTGCAACTGAAATAGTTTTTGCTCTTGTACGATCCAACGAGCGTGTAAGTCAGATAAGAGGAGCAGGAGCACTTAATACAAAAAAAAGTCAATTTTTCTTCGGCTTGTTCCTTCCGTAGGTTTATCTCCGCCTATGTATATTCCAGCTTTGCTGCTGTGGTATTAGCAACATGAAGGGAATAAATGGTGGAGTGGATTTCGGGTCGAATTGAGTTTTCCTCTGGTTCTATAGCTTTGCTTTTTTATATCCTATTTTTTAGCGACACAAAGTTATAGCCTTAATGTTTTTTCCAATGGTTCCTCTGAACACTTTTACTCCTATTTTGTATTTATCCATAACACGCAGTTAACATATATAGCGTTTGGAGTCACAACAGGAAAAAACGAACACGATCAACGATAAAAAAAGAACGAAAGAGTCAGTTTCATTCCACTTTTTTCTCGCTCGTTCTTCTGCCATGCCGGCGTGGTTATAAACAAAGTAAGACGAGATGGAAAAGAAATCTGCCGTAAATTGAGATGTGTACGCATATAGAGTTTAAATGCTGTTGTGAATGAGCCGATCTTTTGATCTGACGTTTGGTTTTTTGTTCAATTTTTCTTTAAACTCGTTTACTCGCTTTAAAAATGTTAAAAAATAGCCTTGCATCATATTATTCATTCATTCCGGCTACATGTTAATGTCGTTATCATTCTTATGAAATGAATGCTATTCCTCGCTTTTGCATCCTCATGTCGCAGCGTTTGCTTGCATGTCTGTCTTTCCGAAAATGATAATAATTTAGTGCTCCTCCAACTAACTGCATGTGACTTTTGGCCACTTATGTTAATGAAAATGAGTCCGCTTTTGTAAGCAGATGTACATACAATCAGTAATTGTGTAAGATGTGGGGGAGAGAGAATCCGTTTGTTCAAAAACATAACATTTTTTACCTCCTAATTCATTACGAGTCCCATAAAAAGCAAAAGGTTCGTGTGTGAAGGTGGGACCAAGTCAGGTTTTAACGATGTAGAACAAGACAGTAAGACATCTTTGCAAAAAAATAATCAAATTGAAAAGTTGTTATCTTCTATTTGAATCTACTCAGGACTAAAACAGCAGAACTGTACGGAACTCTTGATGAGCTCAGTTTTGGTAGACGCCTTGAGATATTTGTTTTGATTGCATTGCGGATGGATGGAATTGAAGGATATTGTATGAAATCTCAATTAATTTTTGAAAATTGACATGGAACTTTTCTATGCCCACATGATTAGATTATTATAATAAACGTGCGTTGGTGTTGGCAGTGGTGACTTGGACGTGTGTAGGTGTTCAACCCAGTCAGTCCTTCAACAACTTTGCTAACTATACCTCCATACAAAGTAGGTTTACATTTCTGATTGAACGAATACGAATTAATATAGTTATACGTGCCCCCGCACTTAGAGTAGATAATCAAGTTTTTTCATTATAAGAATGGAATTCTCTGTTGACAAACAGAATGTCTTCATCATCATCAAGCCTTTCATTCCCATCAACATCACCATCCCAAAATTAATTTGATATGCATACCGAGCCACTAATGCGGTTCTGTATTGATTTCGCTTCGAGTTTCTCCGCTAATCAGGAATATATCTTTCATTCGTTCGCTCAATTCTCTGCTTGTGGCAGGCAGTTGAAAAAAATGCTTGTTAAAAAACGAACTCATCCCCATAGTGTGCCACATATCTTCATTAAAGTTAGGTTTTAGATAGAAGCAGTATGATTTCTACTGGTGCATTTTTTTCGTTAGGGTTCTCATTTGTTTGTTTGTCACAGTACATGCAAAAGTAATGGCTTGAAATCAAATTGTAGTAGAATTTGCAAAGTTGAATTCCGACTGTATTTTTAATTTCAATTTATATAATAATATTGATAACAGGTCATTCCTATAGCGTTGCGTCACATAGTTCGAAAAATGTTCTAAGGTACTATTCTTATCGGTTCTAATTTTCAACTCGATCATTTTTCTATGAGGAAGAAGGCTGCTATGAAATGCTTCTTAAAGCTAGGATTGAGGATAGATGAACTGGTTGACTTGACGCAGAATATTGAGTGAGTGTCAGGTGAAAAATCCCGTTTCCCCAAAGGTTTCTTTTTTCACTTCAACAGTTCAGTTTACTCCTGCACTTATCTAAAATTATACACCCATATTGGTATAGAGAGAGAAGATTCGAAATCCTTTTTTTCGTGATAACAAACGCACAAAAAAGTCTATCCTTGTAAGCTAATGCGGCACTCTGCTTGCCAAGACTTGCTCATGTGTGTATATATATGCATATATGGCGTCAGGTCGGAAAAGGTGTGCCTTGTTCACACACAGGAAACCTGGAGAAAAAAAATCGGTAAAAATGTTTTGCTGTATACCAAACCAAACCGATCCATGATGGAAAAGGGTTTTTATATAGACAGATCGAAGCTATAGGGAGCAAACACCTCAACATCGGATACCTTTTTGAAAGCGGTGTACAAGAAATGTGTATTAAATTCAAGGAGAAATACAAACCTTTTTCTTCTGTTTGCTATTCCATATGGAATGGATAACGATGATGATGGTGATAGGGCTACAAAAGAAGAGATGCTTGATGTGATATATGCATGTGACTATGGAAGTTTTCAAAGCTGTTTAGAGTGAGAGCAAAAAAGAAACGAGAACTTGAGTGTTATTGTACAGTAAATAAAAGGGACAGGAGTAGGCAAGGTTTTTCTATTGCACCGAGAAACGATGGATGGATAATGCACATTTTCTTTAGGTGATGGAAAGTATGTATGTCTAATATTGAGCTTATAGTCCCCAAGAAATTTTACTTTCCGGCCATAATAGCGTTTTGTCGTATGAATGCTGATATATCAGACAGAACCAATATAATTTTTCCCCTTTTTGTTACTTCAACTCCCATACCGCTGGTGTCCCCAGTCCCATGATACTTTTAGTGACTCTGCTCTGCTCCAGAGCCATTGTAACTGACGAGGAGAAAGAGAACATGAGCATGTACCTACGCGATGACATGTGCCTCCGTCTCTCTAGTGGGAGTAGTATATGTAGCTGTAGCATGATGGGAAATGCAAACCAAAGGACAAAATAAGGGCCACTTTCTCTGATCATTTCTCTTCTTTTCTCCTGCCTTTGAATTGATATAGATGACAGAGCAAAGACGGAAAGATCAGATTGCCCGTTTTTTACGGGGATGTGTGTTGTATTCTCAAGAAGTAAAAAAACGAGTTCACTTACCGTTCAAGCTATTACTTTTGAGGAGAAAAATCTCCTGCTTCGTCCTCTCCCGTCTTTCCAGTTCCTTGTGAATCCTTCAGGATTTTTCAGTCACGCTAAATGTGTATATGGTGTTCCCATGTACTTTAATATAATGTCCGTCTCTGCTTTCCACTCGTTATTGGCTTTACGATACGATTACTATTCACCAGAGATTGTAATAGATTCACTGTGGTCCGTCTTCCTCCTCCTTTTCTCTGAGTTTGAGTGACCAAGTCTTTCATTTTACAATCCTTAAAATACATATATACTTAGGTAACTCAACGAGCGAGCGAACGTCCTTTTTGATGCACTCCAGCAATAAAAAGTACTTTCACATGGACAAACGTCCGAGTTTTATTAGGTCCATGTAGCTTTCTTCTTCAGCAAGAGAGAAAGACAGAGGAAAAATTGGTAGCTTTATTACAACAAAGGATTATATATGGTTCAAGTACGAGTACATCAAAGAGATCAAGTCAGGCAAAGGGAAGGTTTAACGATCGGCTTCGTTTTGTGTCTTCAACTTTTCTTTCAACTTCTATCATAGCACAATTCATGTAAATGTTTATAACTGTGTAATTGAGAATAATTCCTTTTGAAGGCGATGACTTGATGCTCTGTTCTCATATTACGACTCAAACTGTAACGGCATAATAGCCAAAAATGTTTTGTTATATGGCAATAATAATGGCAGCAAGCTGCACTCAACTCTTCTATTGTCCGTAGTAAAGTGATTTGGAGCGTGTGTAATAATAGTAGCAAGACTACCGCTGCGTTGGTCAAGATCAGTTCAAAAAGACGTTTTATGTCATGACCTCGACGAGAAAAAGTAGAACTCGAGAATCTTTTTTTGCAAAGAAGAAAAAGTCAAGTCAAATCGCAAGATTGTTTTTTATGACGGACACCATACCATTCCACCACTCATACGACGTTTGTACATGGGCATGAATTGTAAGTGATAGTCATCTCGTTGAGCTCCTCCGTATGACCTCTCTATTTGAATACGATTTCATTATTATGTGTCATCTCAAAAACGTTGTATAATTTAGTGTTTATTTAGGTCTCAACTTGACTTGACTGACTCGAGGAAAGGAATTGTCTGTCGGTTCTCCTGTCACAAACATGCACACACATCACTTCTTGTACAAGTATGATTTGAGGCAGTCGTCAGTATTATTCAACAGCAAACATTGCATTAGCTTCAGCTAGGGTTAATGGTCAACTAGTCTGTGAGCTTTTGTGAATAATGCGCATTGACAGTTGTAAGCAAAGAGTCCGAACAACTTGTCTTGTTTGCTTTTCGTTCATTTATTAGGCTGGCTGGCTGCTATGAGAGGATATAATTTGGTGTAGAAACCTGTGTGTACAATGTTGAGTCTCAAGTCAACTCAGTTGTCTCTCTGGGGAATGATGTGAATAATTCACCGAGACAAATGATGAATGGTATTAGCAATTAGACGTGGCACAAACTGCCGTATCATCAAGTCCCTTTTTCAACTTGTCCTCACACAATTGATTAAGGCGGACATACAAAAAATGTTGGTGGTTAATCAACCGTAATTGATGTAAATTATAGGGTAATGATTGTAAATGACTCTTTTTAGTTTATGATCTCGTATATAAGTAAATTTGGGTGGTTGGGCCAAGTAATAAAACTCAGTGTAGTGTGCACTGTCTAATGGTCACGAAGTAGTTGTTGTTTTATGTACACAAAAAGAAATATGACTTTTGCTTCTATTTTTGCTGACTTTCACGAATGTAACTAACTCCATGAAATATATGCACTCTCACACCAAAGCTTTTAGAAAGTGTATCTAGCTCGTGCGTATATTAGTTGTATATATGGGGTGGACAAGGAAAACAAACTTTTCTGCTTCTTCCTCTGGAACTGCTGAGAAAAGACTGAAAGTCTGGGAAGCACGCTTCTCTCTCTTGTCCTTGGGATACTGCAGTCAGGAGCAGGAGTAAATGCAAAGTCATGGAAATGCCACGGAATGAGACAGTCGACACGACCCTCCAGAAGCTTTACACACACAAACACGCACGGAAAACTCCTTTGCCGTTATAATGAATATGTGTATCAAAAAGGAAGGAAATGCAGAAAAACGGAATGAGTAAAAAAAGGAGTATTATTATGTATTAGAGTCAGAGCCAAAGATGAACAAATAGTAATGCGAGCAGACAGCTCGCTATCCTCCACAATACTAAGCAGTACAAGTTCTACCGGATCCGGGTGTATTACGTTCTGATGTGATGTGTTTTTCTCACATCGATCGCGTCTTTATACAAGGGAAAATTTTGGTTCTTTTGGGCTTTGTTGTAACTAACTACACCAGAGCGGCTACAAGCTAGAAAACTCAAGACATGCGCTGCACCTCAAGCTCTCAGCTTCCACCAGCTCGCAGTAGTCGCGATTGTGAACAGGGATGCTTTTCAGCTTGGGTTCGCTTATACACACATAGCTTTGATAGTAGATTCGAGTCAAGCCAGAATCAACGTACGCAAAAGTGAGTGACAAGGATTTTGCGTGTATTTTAAGTACGATATATATAGGGAGCTGCAGTGGAATAAGTGGAAAGCACTTTTTCATATGTGTTGTTCACGTACCGGATTTGGGCTCCTTTTTGGATTTTTCATACGATATATGTATACTTTGCTGCCTGATTATTATAACACGTTGATTTCATACTCGTACGTACACCAAGAGATATTTACTTAATGCCTTGTACCCAGTTTACTTTAAGTGGAAGAAGAATTTAGTAATTCCAGTTGCCTGGAATTCTGGTAAAACTTTGATGGAGCAAATGAATTTATATGTACGTAAAGAACTAAAAGAAAACAAGTGAAGAACTCCACATTACTTTCTATTTGTATTTTTATACCTTGTGTGTGATGATATTACGGATGAATACGAAGCATTAGATTTTATACGCAACTTTTATCCATCTCTCTTTTTCCTCTTGTGATGGACATGAAAGGTTGCTTTGCTAAAGTTTTTCTCCCGTTGAGAAACTTAACTTGAGCCGTGTTAAAAGCAAGAGTTGTAGTTAGACAACATTACTACTACTGGACGTTTGGTGTGGAGTGGACTGGATCTTGTACTCCTTATGGACATCACTTATACTTTCTTTTGAAAAGGAGAGAAGAAAAAAAGACTTATTCATTTTTCTTCTTTTCCCAAACCTACCAAAAGTTTTGCTAAGCTGAATGAACATTCTTTTGACTGACTAGTAGTAGGTATATGTTTGTAGTAGACCCTTCTTGTTTCTTGCTCACGCTGATTGTATTGGCAACATAAGGAGAAAAAAATTGGAGAGAGTTAAGCAAGCAAAGTAAAGCCTTTATTTATTCTGCTCGCTCATTGTTCCTTACTTATACATTCTTTATTGTTGGCCAAAATCTACTTCTTCTCGGAATAATAGAATGATATCATCATCCTCCTCCTGCTGCTCTCTCTCTAGTGATGTAATGTAGAGAGGCGAGTTGCACAAGAGCGTGTAATGGAAAATGGACTTCGCCATCACCACTAACTTTCAGTCATCATATGGGAGTAGCAGAGGTAGTGTTCCATTGTCTGTCAGAAAGGTTCTTCTGTGTCAGTAGGCAAAAGGCGATGAGAAAAGAAAAGGATTTTTTTTGCATTGTATCAAGTAGCATCAGCACTATATTTTGTATCGTCGGAGAGTATGGCACATTTCCATGTGACTACATTTATTCGAGAACGACACCAACTTGGATTATATCATTTCATCAGAAATGGAAACCGTGCCATAATGCTGTCTGGGGAGTTCCTCTTGAGAAGTTGCAGATTCTCATACGAAAGAAACACGGTCCTTATGTGTCTCTCTCGCACTCTGTTTCTGCTCTGTTGTGAAATTCTAATTTCAAGCTGTACACTCCAGTTTCCTCTTACATATTATACCCTTGGTTCTATCTACCCAATAAGTTTACGGATCTTCCTTATATTTTTGCGTGCTTTTGTATAGCGTATGTGTTGAGTTCAACGGAGCTGGCTCGTCTGCTCAAGTTGAATTCCTTTGCTGGCTAACTTCCTTGGTTGAAACTGAAGATGATGCCGATGATGCCACCCTTGTTGCGGTAAGGTCTCCAGCATACCGGCAATGAGAAATGATAGTATAGTCGTGCTACATTTGTACATAAAATTTGCTTTGCTTCTCTCAACTTTTTCGCTTTATTTTTTGCCTTTTTGTACACAGTAATTTTTCCTCTCTCGGGTTACTTTACACTATATCGCAATTTTCTCCAAGGGAGAATGGAAAGCGGAAGGATGTCGAAGTCTAAACTGGTGAATGGTGCTAGGCCATTTCATCGCACTTACATTTCATTCTTCCGGAGGCAAGCACTCAACTGCTCGCAGTTGGTGCATCTCACACCAAACCAACCCAGTCGAGAGCCGCCACACACAACGATTCCAATCTACGCAACAAATTTTAATACAGAAAGAGGGAGTCTGAAGGGAAGACTGCGATTTTTATTAGAAAATAGCAACGATAGGAGGATACATATTATACGTGCGCCGAATGAATGTTTACTTACACTGTCTACTTGCAACACTTAGACATAGCGCCTGTGGCTTATTCACTGGTTGGAATTTAAGGAATTACGTCGAACAATAAAGATTTATGTGATTGCATGCGGTCTAATATTATGTATGTATGGATGGTAGTTTAAAAGCAAGCACCAATAATATTAGGAAATCGTCTGAATCTCAAATAATGCATTTGCTCTCACTCAAACTATTTTGTGGTGGAGAAAGCTGTTTGGGAAGAGAAAGAAGCGACAAACTGAAAGAGCACATTAAACTTTAGATTCGTTCGATTCGAACATGTTTCATAATAGTGCTGCTGCACTCGCATTAAAGCACTATGCGTATACTGCACAATTTTTTATGTATTTATGACGAAGAAGAAGATGAAATTGAAATATGAAAAATGTTTTATAGGAGCACTCTGCCAACTTTCTTTTTTCTTTTCTTCCTCCACACGCCATATGAGCAATTTATCATTGCGGTTTAATTTGGACTCTTGGAAAATAAGTCTTTTATTGTGAAAGCATCTTTTGTCTACAACTAGTGGAACATGTAACCGGCTAGCACCAAAACTGCTGCTGATGATGATGGAGATGGAGATGCTGATGATGATAAAAGTTTTTCTCATATTGTTCTGCTCTCAGTTTGTTGATATTATCATCAACATCGTCATTATGCTAGTGTTTTTGAAACAATTTTCATTTTGCGTTCTCTACCAGTTTCCATTCTGCGAAAACCGGATAAAGTCACCTACGAATATGCAGAATACTGTCTACATAATACATTGGCGATAGGGAACAACGGGAAAATTAAATGCAAATATTCTTTATAGTGAGCAGACATTTAGGTGGTTTTCAAAATGAAATACTGGTGGAAAGACGTCTCTGTTGACGTTTATTTATGAAAATGCAACCAGTTCAAATTTAAATGGTAATGTAGAGATATTTGCAAACATGCGTTGAAAGGATGTGACGGCAGAAGTTATACTACACTGCAGGACCAGTGCCGAGTGCCTTGCGTTATCTATTTTAATACATTTTTCAAAGAACTCAGTTCAGAGTACAGATGAGCCACGATCACGAACAACCAGCATAGCAATATTATGCAATGTTTTATAAGAGCACACACTGCACACTGAGCAAATACTGAAAAGTACGTAGTACTTTTGCCGTGTATCATCATCGTTCTGGTTACACACACATGTATTTACATGACTAGAGTGTTTCATTTCAGAGGATATTTGTAATGCATGAAAGTTAAAAAAGGACATGTTGGCAAGTAGTAAGTACTACCATAAGCAATATAGTAAACGTGTCCATACGCATTTTCATTCAGTGCCTTTTTCAAACTCAAACTCAAGAGCTGCTTTTATCTGTTCGGTTCGCCAATCTGGAAATGAATTTCTTCCATGTGTGGACATGCTTGCATCCCTGGAAATGATTCGGTGCACTTGTGTGTGGTGAAAGAAACGTATTAACAAGTCCACATCATATGAATCTCCATTATGTATCCAGGAGATAAGTACTCCATCCCATCCATGTGCAGAATGCAGAATGGAAATCCAATGTAGCCAGGAAGCAAACGAACGACGATATAAGAGGTGGTAGTCAGTGGACCCTTGAAGCGTTGTATAAAAAGTGTCAGACGAGTTTTCTGCACCAACAGAAGAAAAAAATTGTGAGCTGAAGCAAAAGAAATAAGGAGAAAATTTGAAATTCAGATGAACGAGTGAACGTAAAAATATTCAGAAACTCGACTACGCGTCATTGTCCTCATATATGCATGAAAAAATTGAGAAGTCTCATGTAAAACTGCTTGATCATATGAAAGATATTGCATGCTGACGTTTGCAGCATTTCATTCATCGTAGTGGACAAGACTGTAGTTGGTCAGATTTCCATATGCTTTCATGCTGTTCACAATCCAAATCAGGATCATTCATTGTTTGCTACCCAACAAAATATGGCTGCTGTTGTGTCCGTTACAATCAATTTTATGGATAAATGAAGAAATATGGCGAAAAATCTTGCTTTTTGTTGCGTCAGGCAAAGCGAGCAAGTGTGCTAATATTATTAAATTCCGACATGATAATAATGGCCTGTGTTGGCTTTGATGAATTTGAGATTGCTGTGGAATTTTTTTGCCATCGGAGAATGGAAAAACATTGGATTCTCCTCTTGTATAATTCCAAAGAATGGAAATATGTTATCTATGTATATCATGATGATAACGTTTCGCAGCTCTATACAAATGCACATAAATAATATATAGCTTTCATCATATCTTCTCTCGGAAAACATTCTTTCAGTGGAAAAAGAAGATCTTTGTGACCGACTGTGAATCTCAATTCAGCATGTGGGATTCCTCTTCACTTCCTTTCTTTGTAGGCATTCCGTATTCTTCTCGGCTTTCTGTTTTCCTTCTCTTTGTCACAACATTCGCAATTCACAACTCACACATTTTGTCCGCCATGTATATCATGCCGGCTGTCCAAACCAGAGAAAAGAACACGGACACTAAACCTTTCTCTATATTTTCAACCATTGACATATATATAGGCAAAACCAAGCTTTATATATTGTGCGGAAATAGGAAAAATGTATCAGACAAGTAGGTGCTTCAGCATGGGCACATCTTATGTGGGTACTTATTTTGTAATCTGCCTCCGGCATGGCGTTGGTATATAGATCTCTACGCAAGATATATATATTTAGCACGTATGTCTTAGAGAAAAATCCAAGCGGTACTATCTTTTTCTCCTTTTTCAC
>LJIJ01001935.1:0-33754 GCA_001718145.1 Orchesella cincta
GTGCGGAACTCAAGAGAAAACGAAAACTCGAGGTATTTAATTGATGACCATCCAGGATAGTGAAGATGAACTGGATATGGAAACTGAAGCTGCCGTGGTTGTTCGCAATGCAGAAAATGTTACAAAAGTTGGAAAACCCGTGTTATCTGGACTGGACATGACCGTAACATGCGGATCAATGTGAGTATTATTTTAGATTTCACATTGATTATTACTACAAAATTGTTGGAAGTTGATGGAAATCGTTGGACTTGTTTTATTTCAGATATGCGTTGCTTGGAAGTAGTGGTTGTGGAAAAACCACTTTGTTATCATGCATATTGGGAATTCGAAAGTTGAATAAAGGAAGTGTTTGCTTTATGGGGAAAAGGCCTGGAACAAGTGGAATCAAATACCAGGAAGAAATGTGGATACATGCCGCAGGAAACGTCGCTCTATAACGAGTTCACATTTGGGAAACGCTGAGATATTTTGGAACGTTTAGTGGAATGACAGAGGAACAAGTGTCAACAGAGGCGAAATTTTTTGAAAATTTGTTGGACTTACCACCTGAAATGAGGAGGATTGGTACTCTAAGGTTACAACAGATTCCGAATAATTAAAGTCATTTCTGACAAACCTGTATATTTAAATTGATAAATACTTTGATTACAGCGGAGGTGAAAAAAACGTCGGGTATCCATTTGCTGCAGCTTTGATTTCAAATCCACAGCTATTGATATTGGATGAGCGGTATATTCTAAATTACAATTAAATAAATATTTTTTTCAAATACGCAAATACAAATTGTAATTCATTTGCAATTCCAAGACAGTGGTGTCGATTCTCTTCTTCGTCAGCAGTAAGTATTTATTGATTTTTACCAAATAAGGGTACTTGCACATTTTTATTGACATGCTAATTTTATACAGGATTTGGAGCTATCTAATCAAACTTGACATGCAGAAACACCACCGTCATTCTTAGCACCCACCACATTGATGAAGCCAAGACAGGCAAACATGGTTTGTTTCCGGTACAAAAAAGTTGTGATATTTTGGAAATATTCAGAATCAATGAAATATACTTATTTTTTCAAGATTGGAGTTATACGAAATGGTTTGATGATTGTGGAGAAATCGCCACAAGAACTTGATTGCTACATACGAAATGGGTCGTTGGAAAACTGCCGTTTTGAATCTGTGCAAAAAAGATTCCATGGTGGAGTACGAAACTAGTCAAACTAAATCTAAACGACGAAAAGGATCCACTGCAAATCGAAGACTTTCCACTTGGGATAGGGAACACAATGCAAGAAACAAATTATTGCAGAAATCGGAAGATGTAAAAATGGCAGAAATTATGAACAGCGAACCAGAAGAATCCAGTTTCGTTGGAGGTTCGGTGGCGAGAATCAAAGCACTTGCGAAAAAGAATAGTGTCACACTACTACGAAATCCAATGTAAGCAAAAAATTCTAAATTCACAAAGGCTTGAGTTCTTCAAAAAAATAATTGAAATATTGTGTTTGGGTTACTGATTTATTAATACAGACTCCTATTTTTCATCGTTTGGATCCCTGCCATTGAAATGATATTTGTTGGGATTGCTTTCGGTTCTGACCCGAAATATTTGAAGATTGGTGTAGTCAATCATGAAACCAATAACACAATTTGCTCAAAGTACAATCCAAACGAGGAGAATGCGCATGGAGAAATTTAAGCTGCGTGTATTTAAATCATGTACCTGAAATACGGTTGAACTCATCCATTTGATAGTGAATATGATGCGGAAATCAGCCGTGGTTTTAGGAGAAACTTGGGGATACTTGGTATTTCCACAGAAATTTTTCATCTCAGATGTATCAAAGTTCAGTTTTGGGTTCAAAGTGAATTTATCTGCTCACGTCAAGGGATATCATTGGTAGACTTGATGAAACAAGTAAGTTAAAATATTTGACAAAGTTTATAGATAGTTTTTATAATTTAAATCTCTCAGTTTATTGTTTTCTCATTGTCAAATTATTCAGATAAGCATATTAGTTCCGCTATCAAAACAACGCTTTACAAAATCCAATCAGATTTTATTTCAACCTTGCTATCAAACTGTGGAATGGATCCCAAGAAGAATTCAATCCTCGCTTCGTTACCAAAAACCAATTTTTGGAAAAGATGATACGGATATGAGGGAGTATGCAGCCCCTAACTTGTCACTCACGTATTTATGTTTAACAAAAGCTCAAATTTAAAAAAAATGAATGGAATGATTCAAACGTTTTAATTTTTATTTAGGGCAGCCTTTTTCTTCCCTAATTTCAATAGGACTTCGTTTCATTGACGAAAAGAAAATGTGGCATGATGGAAAGGTCTCTGGTGGCAGGTGTCAAAACGTGGGAGATTGCCGTTGGATATCTGATCTCGGAATGTTTTGTAATTGTGACACAATCAGCTCTTTTTTAGCTGTACAAACGTTATTTCAGAAATTACGATTTTGGGGTCTGTCTGGCTTGTATTTGACTTTTCGTTTTAGTCGGATATTGTGGTGTATCATTAGGTAACATTTGTAATGACATATTTTTATCAATATGATATACATAGTTATATTTCTATAAATTATTTATAATATAGATTTATTTTTAGATGACATATTGCAACAATAGGAAAATTATGATTTATGTTACTTAAAGGATTTCTCTTCGGTTTCATCTGTAATGAGAAAATGGACTTTGCAATTATAACAATGGCTAGTTTCTTCCCAAACGTGTTTGTTTCTGGTACTTAAATACTTAAAAACACAAGTTATATTTTAATATCTGTAGCTTCAGATTCATTTGATTGTTTTAAGGTATATTTTGGCCAGTGGAAGGAATGCCTGAATTCGTACAGAAAGTGGTATTCATTTTTCCGTGTGCTTTACCGTCCGAGTCCCTTCGTTCAATAATATCCCGTGGATGGGGAATATCACATTTCAACGTATGGTCAGGATTTGCGGTTGTGGCTGCCTATATAATGGTTGACATTTTGCTGACTATTTTTGTTTATAAACTTTAAAAGCAAAGTAAATTCATTATGGTTATACGGGTATTTTGTACAAATTTAATTTTTGGTGTCATTTGTTTTGTTTCATAAAATATTGAAAACCACTTTTACCGTTGTTTTTAGATAACAAATGAAATAAAAATATTCTTTTTAAAGTTTACCTATAAATACAGTTAACTCCTACAAATTAGAAACATTCTTGTTTTACCTTTCCACCATTATATTGAAACCACAAGAGTTGCAGGGTGGTGATGATGATTGTATAGTACAACATTAATACTGTTTTTGACTAATCAATAAAGTTGTTGAGATTCCTATTTTAAAGTTATAATCTGAAGCAGAAAGTACTGTCATAGTAAGTCTTCCAGTGGCAATAAACCCCATTAATTTAAAGCAGTGGAATAAATGCCCATTAAGTACAACATAAATTTTTTAGTAGACGATTTTTAGTATTAGTTTTAGTATTCGATTAGTTTTTAAACTGTTTTTACATTGCTCTTGACTTCACAACCAGAAAAGATGTCCGTTGCAAGCAAAACCTAACTAAGGACGGTGCTCGCTTCCTATCAACGGCGTGGAACTCACTCATTAATATTTTCAATGGTGGAAGGGATTTTGCATACCTTCTGACATCTCCATTTCTCCGGGTATTCCACGTTTGCATTGAAACAAGTATGGATTTTGACATGACAAAGCCTCGGCTGAATACGTCCATTACGGCAAATGTAAATAGTAGCACTTCAATGGGAAATGCGATAGCCATTGCTAGTATCAAAGTATGAATATTTCCTCCAGAAACTATTGCCGTGTAAAGTCCTCCTATCGCAATGGCTGCGGAACTGAGTTGCAACATTGGAAAGAAGTAGGGTTGGGCAAAAGCGTTGATGAAAATTGTTAAAACTTGACATTTTCGGTACATCAAAAGTATCTTGTAGTGAAACTGCGGTGTGCTGTTTTGTTTGCTCAAGGATCTGAAATAAAGCGGACATTTATTAGCGTTTTGTTTAACAAAAATTGTGACAAAAACCCTTTAAAATGTACTTACTTTATACAATACAGATAAAGGTTCCAGGTGGGAATTGTTACAGTCATCAGACAAGAATGAAATCCGCCGACGAGGAAAATAACTGCAATAAAAATCAACTCCACAAAGTACGAAATAAGATGAAAAATGCCAATGGTGGAACAGGATTCTTGAGCGTCCATAAAATACGCAAATAAACTGGAGGAAAATTGCTGACATGGAAAGGCAAAAGTGACCAAAGGCAGAGTCGGCGTTACGAATATCCATATCGCACAAACAGCTCCAATTCCGCACAGTTCCGAAGTAACTGTGCTTCCTTTTCTTACATGAGATTCTATACAGTTTTTAAAGTAATTAATTTTTGAAACTAAATATTTTACCTTCAAGGACGTTTTTTTACCTCTTTGGTTAAGTTTGATAAGACAGTTATAAAGTTGACAAAAAGCATGCGGATCTCTTGGACACCCAAAAAGTATCACCATCCCTGCAAAATGAAGAGTGCCTAAAAACGTGTAGTTAAGTAGTAAACTTGCCAGAGACTCCTTTTCCTCCAAAAGTACCCAGAGAAAGCGGAAACAAGCAAGCAAAAGAAGTAAAGCCCAAGACGTAGAACTAAATCTCCACTGTCGGAGCACTGAAGCTCTGTTTGTTATTCGTATACTGTTGTTTTTCTCATCCCAATAAAAGGGAAGGAGTTTGAGATAATAGGTAAGGCTAATATGGAGTTTAATCACGTCCACAGTCACTTTCAAAACCATTTTGTTCCTTTTAGGGAATTAAATAACTAAACTTGGAAGAAGGAATTAGCCAACGTCTACGGTTTCGTAGAGAATGGTTGATCCGTAGACAACACAGCAAACAATTAATTAAACGTCAGGATTTCTCTATATTCAAATATTGGAATTAAGTTCGAATGAAAGCTGACAATATTGTAACATTATATTTGGAGGAAGTTAGTGGAAGGACAGGGAATGTAATTAATGGCTTTTGTCATCTAATGTACGTTCGAAATATTGATTCGACACCTGAGCAAAATTAATCTGACGTATTCAAGATTAATTACATGTACGGTATGTCACACTAATCTTGAGGTGTCACTCACTCAAATTTGAGAATTGGAGATTTTTTGATATCGTAGAATTTCTTCGATCTAGGATCTGGGTAAACTAAAATGTGAAGTGTAAGTAAATACTTTTAGAGGGAACACTTCTCACTGCAAATTTACATTTCTGATGAATTTTACTCAAGGGCAAATGCTTGTTGCAGTCTTTTATAGCACCAAATATTTATCATCTATTTGGTTTGTTGGCAAAATGAATAGATTTTTTGACAATCTACTCATATAGCTACATAATTACTCTTTAAGACAACGTTGGCCCGTTTTATCATGAACCTATCGGAAATTTAAAAGGAAACAAACAGTAAAACTATCGTAAGCTGGCGAGTTGAACTAAATTATTGTTGACTTCAAATACTTGCAGGTTTTCAAAATAGCAAAATTATGTTGCAAGAGTAATTTATCATAAACTTGATGCAAATTCGCGCTTGAAAGCTCAATATGGACTGACTGACCACTGCTAGCAAATAAACAGAATTGTTTTTGTATCTGATTCCCAAACATATCCATCATTCGTGTCAAGGTTGATTGACGTGTTTTCAAGAAGGAAAGGGATGCCTTTTTGATGAATTTATTAAACCAGCCATATAAACTACGATTCCATTTTAGTAATTCGTCATTATTTCCCACTGGACACTGTGATAGAAAACAGAAGTAGGCGGAAATTCATTTCTCAATAACAACTTCAGCACAAACCTTGTTTTCTTAAATTTTATTAACAAATTTCAGTATAGATAACTCATATATATAAAGCTTTACATCAAAACTAATTATTGGAGCTATGTGCGACGTGAGTTTTCATATTATAAACATAAATTATTAAGGACTTGGTATTGATGCATGTACAAAATTCCTGCTTGTTGTGGGGTATTACATTCCGCATAAAATTTAGAAGCTTATTATTACGCAGTCCCCAAGAAACATTTCATACAAAAATTTCGATTTGATTAACTAGCAATGTAAACAGAAATATTTATCCGCATATTTATGAGCACCACCGCTCATAAAGTAAAATCCAAGCTGCCACTATTCCCATAATAGACCATCCCACCACAATCGGTAATATATTCGGAAAAAGTATAAGTTCCACAGGTTTATCTCCTCTTCCGTTTGAATTCATGTATTTTTGCTTGAGCAAATAGAAATGCCACTGTGTCCAACCATACCAGGCTTTGTTCAAACCCCCGCTTTTCATTCTTTCTAAGCTCACCCTCAGCCAGTGTCGATTGACTGTGTACAAAACCCTCAGCATTGGCCTTTCTCTCAGTTTCTCTTCCACAATCCTACATTTTGAGGAGGTGAACCCTAAGTTTTCAACAATATTTTGCTGATACGCATGCACCATTTGTTGGGCTAAACTTTCATCCCGTAAATCTGCAAACTTTTTATCAACCCTGCTTAAATACTCGGTAGTGACATTGTTTTCAATAAGATCTGCAGCGGAATGAAAACTTTCATTGATTTTATGATACACTCCATTCCTTCTAAAATCCGTTGAGTATACTTGCGCAGGATCGCCACCACCTTCCCACTTTTGATAAAGAATTTTAAAATCAGCGAGTAGAATTTGTCGCAGATTCCTATAAATTGTTTCAGGTGGCGGGACAACGAGAAAACTGGTAATTTCGTTGGAGTAAAGATTTGTTATCAACATGGTGGCAAAAAGGAGCACAATGAAATTTTTTGAATTGGTTGATGGAACTGGCACACCTTGCCCCGTAAAGAGAGCAAAAATTGAGAGAAACTTTCTCCAAAAACTTTTACTTTTTCCTTCGTCAACAAGAAAGAAAGTGCCAACAGTCACAAATCCCAAAACGTATATCCAAGTCAGCAAAGAAAATGGTTGGATCCACATGGAATATTGTAGAGAAAATTTTCTGGTTATGATCCTCGTGCAATAAATTAACTGCTGAGATTGATAATATGAGAGAGAAAATCCAGTTTTGACAAAGTATGGGAATTAAAAAGCATCTTCGTAGTTTCCTGACTGCATTATGAACTGGAAAGCGAAGTGCATTTTTAGCTGAGATCTTTCCTTAGCATTTCCTAGATTAACTAATATTAGCGAAAGGTTGTGTACCTCCGCAAAATAAATTGTTGTCATTATGTCATAACTGCACATGAAAGAGTGCTCAAATTTTGGGTTTAAAACCATTTTGGAACAAATGTAGCGATCGGGGAATTCCCGGAAATAGTCAGGGTAGCGGGGATGAACACCGGCAGGAATTTTGAGTTGATTTCCATTCCAAAAGTGTAGCTTGTGAAAATCTGATGGTTCTTCGAGAAGTCCTTTCTCAATAAAGTTCTCAAATAAATTAAATTTAAATGGAAAGTATCCTGCAGGTTCGACTGCTGCTTCAGAAGTTTTTGAGAAAATGTAGATTTTCAAAGCTGGGAATTTTGCGATGTGTGAATTCCTTATGTCACTGGGAACTTCGCAGTTGCTTTCCAATCTTGAACAGTTAACAAACAACAAAAATATTGAGGAAGGTCTCATCCCAAAAATGTAGAATATTCCTAGTTTATAATTATTTTGGGGTTGAAGCTGGCTCAAAATTATTTGCCTGGAGTTGGCGAGCCTATGAAAATATACTGAGACAATTGAAGTTTGGTTTGGTGAAATTACTATAAATTGTTGATTTTGACTAGTGCTTATATCAGCTCCCAAAATTAATGCTGGGTCGATAAAATGACAAAATAAAACATAATCGTGTACATTCTCTCTCTTCCTAACAAGTGCTTCTTTAAGGGTTGCAAATGCTTCCTGGTTTGGAACTTTTAAGCCACACACAGTGATAAATAAAGCTAGTAAAATTATGAGTAAATTGGTCCGGTGCCAAGCCATTTTGGGTTGACTAGGAAATACTTTTTTACGGACAACCTTTCTACACCGCTACCCTCAGAAAACAAAAGGTTTCAGCATGATTTTGGCAGTGACACCGCCGGACGACATGGTTGCTTGAGAAAGTCGTGTAAAAACATAATAATTGAATACACCCCATGTCGCGAATTGTTTGTCAGACAGCCATAATAACTTCCGTAAGCCTTAGTTCACCGCTTGTTAATTCCGTCTTGTAAGTGGTCTGGTTTCGCATACAAAATAAATCAAATGTGTAATGTAATGTAATTGCAAAATACGATTTGGGATTCGCACATATTAACCGGGTAATGTGTGAGTATATAAAGAATTATGTTTATAAAATGGTCATGGTCATCAAAACCTTGCTCTACTAAAACAGACATTGTAAAAAAACAAATAAGTAGTGACTATAATTCGGTTTCTATAATCAATACAGGCTTTGTTTTTAATCAAATATTCTATTTTTCTGGTTTAGTGTAAATAAAAATGTTGTTATTAACTAAAAGTTGCACACCCTAATTTATTTTGTCACGCACTGATACTCATTATATTACTCATTTCCACTTTGTGTTTTGCCAATTTTGGAGCGTAAATAGGTTTTGTAGAAACAAACAAGAAATATTCACAATGTATTATTTTCAACATTTCAGCAGACTAGTTTTTTATTACGTACCGTTTACAACCAAGTTTTAAGTTAAGTAAACTAACGTTTATCAGTCGAATAGGGACGGGCAATACGTCGGCTTTGTTTAAAACAATTTCGGAAAATGAGATCAATAGGTAAATTATCTGCTATATTATTATTCAGAAATATTAACTTGCCCCAGTAGTGTTAAGTGGTAAACTCACGATAAAATCTTTCCTTTTCTGCAAAAATATATTTTTGCTTGCAAAATGAAAAGCAAACAAATATAGCGATGTTGTTTACTACGAATTCCAACGACATGATCAAGATATTTTAATTGTAAGTTTGAAACTCCAATTAGAACTCAAACTCAAATAAATTTACAAACAGAAACAAATCTGACAAAAACATTTTCAAAATTTACTTTTCTCTAATGGTTTGTTTGGTTTACATAGTTATTTTCGAAATTTCATGAGCCAATGTAAAACCATGATAATAAACATTTGTATTGCTGCTGACGACAAACGCTAACAAGGTATTCTCCTATAAACAAGTCTCAGGATTATATGTACAACCTCCGCTTGTTTGAGAGAAATATAAACAACATCATGTGTGTAAACTGTAAACATATCAAAGCTCACTTCTCGATTCCCCACAGCTTTCCAAAACTTCAAACATGTTAGGTGAAAGTAATTCCTATTATGTTTTAACAAGCGCAAAAATGTAAGATTGCCTTTACTTAGGAATGTCAGCTCTTGCAAATTTTGGATCTTTGTGACAAGTAGCTGTATGAATCAAACTAGTTTCTTTTTAGCGGATGATAAGTTATTGCAGAAGTGAAATCGTACAGAAAATGTTGCGTTCTCCATTTGATTTGACAAAAATACATTTCTCGGAAGAAAGCCTACAAAATTCAATTCACTACGCCATCCAACTACTGAAGTTGGATCCTTCAACTGTTACAAATTGAATCGATATAGGAGAGAAATTTACTAAAAACGACAGTGTCCAACTGATACTGATCCATTCCGGGACTTTTTCATCAATAGAATTAAGTAGAATTAAATATCATACTTGAATACGTCACTGAGCATCACAATCCTAGGAAATTCATCCTAAATTAAGCGCTTGTAGTAGAGGGATTGAACTGCTTTATATTGCACTTTTTCACTTTCACCCTCAGTGCTTGAAATGATTACGCCACAGCATTCCAAAGGCCTTTAAAATTTAATAAAACAATTTTTTAAATTTAATTACTTACAAAATGATTATGAAATTCTGTGTTAAAATATGTAAATCCGTTATGAACCTGTGACAAAGAATTACCGTTGTATCTCAAAAGGTCGTGTCATGAATGAATGAAGTACTAATACTACTTTAAATATGCATTGAATAAAAGATTCCCTACTGACGGCAATTTTATTTTTACAATTTCCCCTACAAATTGTATACATCACCATTCATGATGGTTAGGATGTATATTTAACCCCACATTGTAAGTTTTTTTCCGTTCGCAGGAATGTAAATATTGAGGTATTTAAAGCTAAGTCAAATAGGGAGGTCTGGAGTGTTCTCCGAGCACCGCTTCTAAGAAACATCATAATGCAAAGCATGGGAATAGCGACATGAATACCGTACATAAATAGTGAGACTTGAAGTCAACGAATAAATTAGTCAAAAATACGTGGGTTAGCTGTGCCTTTCCCAGCTTCATCGCAACAGGAGTTGTGGAGCAATAGGTATGGGTTTTATTATAGGGGCAAAACTGACGCAATAAGTCCGCGTTGCTTTGCGGAATCATAATTAAATAGAAACCTTAGTCTTCTTTTATATTTTTCCAATTAATCCTCAAAATCTTTTACTACTGCACGTGGTTTGTAGCTAATATCAATCACTGCATACAGAGAAATGCAAAGATTTAATCGTTTAAAGCAAAAATATGACATGTTTAATACGTTCTATATGAAATTACATCCAACTAGGTCATGTATTATACCAGAATCATCACAGAACGATCGGAAAAACTGCTTACATTCAACAGGATATGAGTTTCCTTCTACAAAACAGATAGTAAGACATTACACAACCGAACGGAATCATCCTTTATATATATTATACATAAACATACGTAGCTCGAGCTACAAAAGGGAAAGTTTCAGGCCACATTCACTCAGTCGGTTGTCTGCTTCATGCAGCTAACCTAAACATTGAAAAAAAGGTTCCGCACTTGAATTGTGAAAGTTCTTCACTTCAGAATCGATACATATTATAGTAAAGGCATACGGTGGAACTTTCCTGCTGTTGTGCTGCATCTGTTTTATTTTTGAAGCCCATTACTACACCATTTCGTGTTAGTTCATCTTGTTTAAAAAATTCTAAGACTACCTAGCTTTCACGTTTTCAGATATTTATAGAAGCATTTGTAAACCACACACCTGCTTTAAAATGTCAGGCATTTACGAAATGCAGCAAAACAGCAGCAAAGACTTATCATCTCAACACTTTATAAATTTCTCCACCAACTTGACTGAAAACACAACTGAAAAGCAACACAGTTTCAAATTAGGTGTTGTGATTTTGTTTTGTGTGATTGGATTCCTTTTGAATTTTCGAGTGATTTGCCATATGATAGATATAACGAAACGAAAAAGAGAAGAAAGGTATGCATTTTATATTATCAACAATTTTATTTTTATCGCCGATACTAGTGTAATATAAATCATGAAGTAACTTAATGCGCAACGCGCATGTCAACATCAATGTATGTCATCTTTGTGGGGTCACACTTATTCCCATAGCTCTGACAATAGTCTATTACCTGCAAAACTTTAATGTGATTGGATATGGACCAAGTTGCTGATTGCTGTGTTTTGTCGAAGTAAGTTGGTATTGAAATGAAATCATAGCGTTTTGTGAGTTCATATAAATGCATTACTTTTTTTAATTATTTTAAAACATTCTACATCTGCAGGTTTTGCTACTGGTTCAATCCCACTCATCAACTGTAACATTTTCTATGAACACACGAAGGAAAACGGAAATGAGATGGATACTTCACCATTTCCACTACGAGTTATTTGGATACATACCGTGGCAATTGTTATCAGCATTCCTTCCTATTTCATGGTTGCGTATTATGCAGACGCGGAAACAGGTTTGGGCTCATGTATTCGGGTACGTTTGAAAAAAAAATCGTCTGCAAATTATCAATTTAATATATAACAGACTGCTTCTGAAATGAAATTGATTTCAATTTAGCACAGTACATGCATAGATAAGTATTCATTTTGCTTTCAGATTACACTTGCTGGATCATTTAAATTCACTGTATTTTACATGGTGACAAGGTTCATTGTGTTTTACATACTTCCTACAGTCTACATGTCAGCAGGTGAAACATAATTCAACACAATTTCATTTTTCTGCTTCAAATGTTGGGCTATTAGTTTTTAAGTGCACCAAGTTTGTGAATGATTTATGTTTCAGTCATATGGAAAATCCGATACACAACCCAAATGCAGAACATTTTCAATCGCAATGTAGGTAGATATTCCTAACTTGCTTCCATTCCAAACTCTACTTATGTGCACTTCTTGAAGCTTAAAAGGAACAGTAATGAATTCGTTTTCAGTCAAACGAGGGAAGAACCCATTCATCATCATCACTTCCTTTGTGCTGGATATTTACCGACGTTTTTGTATATATTGGTTCATGGCTTCCAATTGGGTTTCTTTATTTTCTGGCCGCAATCCTCGGTCGTCAGGAACAGTCAACATGGACTGGAAAACCTTTTGCGATAGCAGTAATGAGTTCCATCACGTTGTGCTACTGCATTTTGTTTCCTCTAATGTATTTGCGTGGGATTGAGAAGGTGCCGTTGGCCAACATTTGTTGTTGCACATTAAAGGATTCTTGCGAACCTAGTATGGCGCAGAGACGATCCAAAAATATGGTGAGTACGAGAGACGTTCAAGAGATTCTAGAGGAACATATCGAGCTCTCACAGTTTGAAGCTTTGCTAAGTTCACCAAGCAAGTAATATACGAGTAGAAAGTAAATTGTATAGATATACATATACATACAGAGGAGTAAACAAGAAGTTGCCGATTTACGTTACTATGATTGAGTATGAAAGTAAATTAAATTAAAGAAGTTTCGGATTAAAATTAGTAGTTTATAAATGAATAATAATTATTAGTTTAACGTTAAAAATAGGACAATTTAATTATTTCAGATTATGCGTCAAAATAGTGATATTGGTTTTAAAAGAAGGAAAGTTCAAATTGCCTTCTATTGTAATCAGTGTCTGAACGTATGTGTAAAATATTATTTTGGTGAGTCAGATATGCTGATTTTATTTGTATTTCTTCCTTGAAAGATTGAAAACACCGACATTTGTTAAAGAGTAACTCGTTACTTGATCTCGTTACTCGTTCATGGGCATTAGTCAGGCGTGGAAATAGCTTTGACTGAATGTCAATTTAATGATACTTCCTATTACTTTAGTAATGTAGATTTAGAAATGAAAGTATTTTCGTGTTGAATGTTCTGTAATGTCTACAATCATCGAATACATATGAACAGGCAACAATGTATATCTACTCTCAATACTTTTGAAAAACTTTGTGGGTTTTAGTAACACGCCATTTGAAATGGGGAAGTATCGTTGATTTGAACCAAATAAGTTAATTACATTACGCAATAAATTATATGTTAGAATATTCTAATTACAGGCTTACTAATGACAAATTATAGTAGTATGTACTTGCTTTGAAGTCCTATTGTAGAGAAAGCACGGAGTTGTGGAAAATTGAGACGTGTGTTAATTCTGATTTTTTTGCTGTTTCACAACAACTCACCTGAGCTCGGATAGACATAGTGTTTTCTTCAAATTCAACAAACATTTATGGGAATGACACGTTAAACCCAATAGGATTGACAACCGGTTCAGTTATGCTTTCTCTCTTTGTCTTGAGACTTAAATGAAGAGTGTGTGTTGACAACGCTTTCCCCTCAATGCTGTATAATTGTTTTTCCGGTGTGAATTTTTAGGCTACTTAAAAATTTTGTTAATAGAGTATTCTGTTTTTGACATTTTCCTTCCAAAATTAACATGCATTTTGTTAGATCTTGAGATGGAAAAGTTAAATTAAATTGTTCTCGAGAAATTTCATACTTATGGCAAAACGATTACGGGAATTCCTTATTGTATTTATTTTACTTGAAGCAGGAAACATATGAACGGATTGTCATGCTAAAATAGGTAGTAAATCTGCGGAAAGTACTGAATAAGCAAAGGTGTCTGCACGAATGTTCTCTAGTCGTTATTTAATATTCTTGGTATCATTTCAGGGTATTGAAAACAAATGCAAGAGGGCTGGATTTCTACAGAAATTTAATTACCATTTTTCTACGTAATATGTCAATAAAGTATGCGCTGTATAACATATTGGAAAAAACTTGTTGGATCATATGATAATTTTATCCTGCTTCATATAAAACATACCTTCAAAAATTTTCATGCATATTGTTCTTGCAATGAAGCAACATAAAATAGGTAGAAGGGTACACCTGTTTTTGCAGAAATGAAAATCAATGAATTGCTTTGATTTAAAATTATATGAACATAACTATTCATTTTGAAACCTATCATATGAGACAGCTTTTGGAAATAAGAGAAATAAATATATGTAGTTGATTACAATCCTTGACTCCCGAGCATTCAGCCACTTCATTTCACGGGATTTTCTCTTCTGCTTAAACCATTTTGCCGAGTGAAGGGCTTTTGAATAGAAAATGAATGTTTGCATTCAGAAGAAAGATAATGTGCTTTTGCTTTCCTCCACTCACATGTTATAACATAGGAAAATAGAAACACTTCCGAGAATCAAACCCGTACACGACCAAAATGTTTTACATTGCTATAAGGCAGAAATCATTATCGTGCAGGTGTACGCAACGTGTTAAACCTACTTATAAGCAGTGCCAAAGAATTGTAGGAAAAAATTCATCTCGAGCTTATCTAGGTTGTGGACAAAAACGAACCTTCTCTTTTACATAAAATAAAGTATTTTGAAGGTCTTTGAGTACGCTTCTCAGTAACCATTAGTAGAATGAACCATGCAAATCTACAGGTGCGCTGGATACAAATTGAAATTTTAGAGTTGAGTTTTCAGTATTTTTGCCACCAACATGTAACATAGCATACAGTAGAATTTTCATAGATATAGCTATAAAAAAGGAACAGAATCGCGTATAAACTGATTTTACCGAATGGGAAAGTGCCTGGAACCTAGAATACTAAGCTACAGGATTTTTTATTTAAGAAACACTTTCAGTAAGTGGCTTATCGTTTATCAGCATTTTCTATTAAATTTAAAAAAAGATGTGCTTGTTAGCGATTCGGAAATGAACCTCATATAATACTGTGGTTATGAATTATACCTACACAATTAAATTTAAACATCATTCTAACGTTCCCAAATATAAGTAAATCCGTAACTTAGAGAAGGAATTTGGCTAGTTATGAAGCTAAAAGTTGACAAAAGTCAAGTTTTACCAACGGAAATTGTAGAGATAGTGTTTTTCTGGTGGATTTGTTTTCCTTTCACTGCTAACAATATATTCTCCAACTCGTTTACAGTGTAGTCCCCGTCACCCAATCAGGTTACGAGTAGTGTTAAATGCTAGTTGCTAGCATAACATCTCTGGTATATTTTTATTTTTCGTTTCGTTTAGTGGAAACAATTCTGAATTTCTCTATTTGACCCCGTCATCCTCACAGTTTCATCGTGTAGATCTTTTTAACAGTTAAGGGAAGCATCTTGTTGCCAAGCCAGTGCAAAAATTCTACTTCCTTCCAGTGTGTCATTCTTTTGTTGGTGGCATACGGTGTTGGCTTGCCTGACCTGGGTGGAGGTGTCAACTTAATTGAATCAGTGTCATTTTAAGGGGTTCTGACAACTATCCAGCTGCACATGTACAACATTGTCAATAAAGTACTACTATTAAAGATATTTATTTATTTAAGTATAGGAGTCACGTATAGACTTATTCAAACTCTATTTTAACAGTTTAATTCCTTTCAAAAAGGAAGCTGACCATTAAACTTTGTAGAACTAATTTCCTTTTCTCTAAAAGTATTATTGTGTGTAAAAAACAAAAAGGGAAAATAAATGGTGTTATTAAAAACCAACGATATGAAAACAATCTGCTGTTATGAAAGTTTGAGAACATAATTAGAACTTTAACTGGTACTGGTTCTAACACAAAAGAGATATTTGTGAAGTTGTCAAAAAATACTTGTAAAATATCTTAGATAATGTGTTTTTCTATAAACAAAGTTATATATTTTTAGACGCGAATGATAATAAAAATTAGTATTGGTGTAAAGGATAAACTTTCACAAGATATTCTCTTACAACACTGTGTTCCAGATGATATGCGTTGTCTCAACTGGTTTCAAAACAACGTAAATAAGAACTATAAAATCGTATTAAAGCTTACTCCGCGATACTTGGCAAAAGTAGGTTTCCACGTTGCTTTCTAGTTAATAATAAGTTATTTCAAAAGCGAAACCGAGCCTAAAATTCTGTCTTTCTTCTAATTAATTGAACAAAAAACACATCTCAAGAGAAAGTCAACAGTATGTGATCCAAATCGCTGTTAACGTAATAAAAACTTTGCTCCTTGACATTTGATCGTTCAGCTGTCATAAATTAAACAGGAGTGTAATTAAAACTTGATAAACAACAAATTTAATATTTATACTGATACATCCGGGAGATAGTTGCTCAATTACCTAGCAATAAGTAAGCATAATTAAATTAAATACTTGTATACGTCAACGAACATCCTATCATTAAGAAGTCTGTTTTATAAGTATGTGCTTACAGGACAGTTCTGCTTTTTCATGCTTTGTGCTTGTTTGTAAGTGCTGATGTACAGATTTTCCAAAGTTAATAAAATTAGTCAAAGTAACTCTGCGATTGAAAAGTGAAAGTTTTTATTTGAAGCATATAATAACTTCACTAGCTGGAGCCAATTTATCGAATATCGAAATTGCGTAGTTTATACAAAAGAAAACCTACCCAATCGTTATGATTTCAGGTACAGCTTTGACTGATATCAAATGCCCCCACTGCTTTACCAATGACATGTAGGCAGTACTGTAGGAGAGAAAATTGGCTTTTTCGATATTACTACATAAAATCCTCAAATATTGTCAGTGCTCCAAGTTGTTTGTGGATGATATCAAAGGCGTGCACTGAGATCTATTGTGGATCATCCCAGAACTGCAAATAGATGTCTCAAATTCAACAGGATTTGAGCTTGCTTATATAAAACAGATAGAAACAAGCTACGTTTCAGGTAACAGAAACGTCGGTTGTCTGCGTCTTGCAGCGAACATTCAGGATAGATATCACGATGCGAAAAAGAGAATTACGTATATTATGACAAAATTCTCTACCCATCAATACATACATACATATAAATAATGTTTATACGATTAATTATACCGGGGTACTGTGATTCATAATGTATTTTACTCCGCAACAGGCATGTCAACATCAATGTATGCCATCTTTTTAGGATTAAACTTATCGCTGTTGCTCTTACTGTATTCTACTACCTGGAATATTTTAATGTGATTGGGTACGGACCATGTTCCAACTTTTGTCGTTTTGCCAAAGTTAGTTTACAAGACTAAATGATATAACCACTCGTTACTTGCAATTATAACAAAACGTTCACAACGAAATATGCTATAAACAATGGCGAATTTCCTTCTTCTCAATACTAACGTTTAATTACTCCAGTTAAAATTATTTCTACAGCAGTTTTCATTTCATCAATTACTCTCACAACAGCAGTAGAACTTACATGGTACTATAAGTACGTTTGGATGTATGTGGTAAGATTAAATTGAGTTGTTTTTGTTCTAAATTAATTTGAAAGTCCTAGATCCGCTAAGGGTTTATCGTGCCATAATCTAAGTGGTTTATGTGTCCATCATTTTTGTGTGTTAGTAGCTTTACTTAATTGTAGCTCTTAGATATAATATTTCGTGTTAATGCAAATCAATCGAATTCATTTCGTGTTTTGTGAAATGTATACAAAGAAAAAAGGTTAAGTAGAAAACAGGAATCCGCCTAGATCTACGTGCTCCAGTTTATTAAATTGACGAACGTCCTCAATTGCATTTCAACAATGTGAAAAAATTAGTTCGATACTCCCGTTGACTTCATTCGTTCCGTTAAATAGGAAAATCTCAGTTCTTATTTCTAAACACCGGTTTTGTTTGCCATTTTGTCAGCAGATATAGAAGAAAATTGAAGACACCAATTGGCTATGTACTACGTGTAATTAGCTCTCAACAACAGTTTATAAGCTCTTCAGACTTCCTACTTGCTCTCAATCCTATACAGTAGCACTGTGGATTTTCATCAACCCCGGTTCTTCAGGAATTGACTTGTACCAAACAAAGGAATTTAAGGAAGTTTTACATCAACTACATGTAACATGAGTGATGAGTATTCTTATTAGACGTACCGGCAACTGGTAAATGTAAATTGTAGTAATTTGTCCTACAACTTGGAAAACATGTAGTTTGGAAACCTGAGACGTGTTCGGTTTCGGTTGTTACTTCACAACAACCCTCTGAGGTTCGGGTATACATGTGTGTCAGTTCAAATTCAACAAACATTAATCAAAGTGATATGTTGAACTCCTTATACGAGCAACAATGACTACTTTTGAATTTTCTGAGAAATACGAATCACATTTGGGCTCACAAAAACGTAGATTTATTTACCAGGCCGGCCATTTATAGGCGTATTGTACATACCTTATAAGCTCCAATAAAAGGAGTTCACCCAGCTATCACTCATTGCATTCAAAAGATTACTTCACCGTGACTGAACCCGTGAATTACAATTCGGACTCCATATCAAAGTTCAGGAGACTCATAAGCAGGTTTCCATTAAACCGTGAATGCCATCGTTTCCACATGGCTACGTTCATGGCTGGTAAAAGCAACGGGCAACTAGTTGTTCCCATTAAACTGCCTTTCTGGCATCCAATGTTGAGTGAAATGTGTAGAGGTTAGTTTTGTTAGTGTGTTCTTAGAACTGAACCATGAGTTATTTGTGTTTGGTTCCTCAACTGATTTGTAAATGCATAATGCATGCAAACAGGTCCATATTTAAAATGTTTTTACACATACTCGTTTTTTAAATCTGGAACAAGAGGAAATTTCAACACTTGAATAGACTGAATGTTGATTGCAAATGCTGTCCCATAATGCTACATGGAATTATTTACTATTTACGACAATGGCAATAGTTACAAAAAGTTTATCTTGTAGCATGTGGGGATTTATTAAACCTAACATGTTTCGAAACACGTATTTAAAGCTCTTTTCCATTACGTTTGGGACAGTCTTTGTAGATATCAAGATTAGGTAGACTCCAAAGACATTCACTCTTCTATTTTCAAGTTAAATGGTTTTTTAATGACTCCATCATCATTTGAAAGCTTTATTCTTTTGGTCGCTCATGCTAGTTCTGCCATAACCGCTCCTGTGAAGTGAACAACGATTACTTCTGCTTGGCAAGAGAAATCCTGTGTGTTTGGATATTGATGGACCTTAATCTGTTACTGGGATCACTTTTCCACGGGCTCACACTGAGCTTTCAACATTTGTAACATGATACGTTTCATTAATAGATTTGCAAAACTTGTTGTTTGCTAATATTTCCAATGTTGTCAGCACTGGAACACCAGTCTTCACAATTGGAGTGGAGTTTATATGTATAGTTTAATCACAGCTTATATGTATCTCAGAGATAAATGCTTTTGAAATGCTTTTAGCAAATGCGTTTTTCTATCAACAAAATGACTTTTATTTTCATAAGCTAATGTAAAGTAGCGGTAATAAAATTTGGTTATGTTGCTGAGGACATAGTTTCACAAACCAGTCTCTCAAAATACATTGCTCAGGATAAAGTTCGTGTGCATCAACCGGTTTGAAAGCAACATAAACATACTAATGCAATAATAAGATAATCATATCAAAGCACACTTCTCAATATCCTAAGGCATTTGTAACTTCAAATATTGAAGGTAAAGCATCACTTATTATTTAATGAAAAGCGTAGAGAAGAGCATGAGATCGGCTTTATTTTGGTTCTTATATTTCATCTTTTTTACTAGTAGCTTTATATATAAATTTTTTTCCTTTTTGGTTTATAACAAGGTATTACAGAGATGAAACCGAGAAGAAACTTTTCCCCTACCCTAATTAATGGGACAAAAGCACACTTCTGCGAAGAATTCCAACAAAAATTCAGCACGCTACTCACTAAAACTTTTTGCTCAACTATGCCACTAGTTGAATCCGTGCAGAATAAAAAATTGCTAAGAAAAACAAACGTAATAGTTATATGGTCTCGGAATTTTCTTTCAGTTACTCAGAATTTAATGATTAAATATCATATTTCTACTTGTCAAAAAAGAAACTAATGCGTAAGAAACTTATTTTTAGTTGGGTTCCCGCGATACCGGGAAGGGACTAATATATTATTTTGCTTTTTGCTTTCACACGTAACTTCAGTTAAAAGTGCTCAAGTAAATACAAATTCTCAGAAATTGGAAAAATGGATAAAAATTCGAGAACATAATCATTTAATTAGCTTAAACCAGTTTATAAGATACCTATAACGGCATAACAAATAATAATGAATGAATTCGTGCAATGCTTTCAAGCACAGCACTAAAATCTGGTGTTCAACATTCTTTTACTCGTCACAAATAAACCGTACCCACCATTGCAAAATAGGCGTTTGGTTTATACAATCTTCTGAAGCTTCCGTGGAGTGTAGTTGATATAAAACAGGGTATAAATAAAGTCTTTAGAGAGTAGATTGTTTCAATTCAACAGGAAAAGAGCTTCCATTTACCATACAGGTAGTTACGCAAACAAACCAAATTGTAGCTTTGTATCTGGCTTCCACACGATAATGTGTAGCTCATGCTATAAAATAGAAAGCTTCATACCCCGTTCGTTCAGTCAGTTGCCTGCATCTTTCGGGAAATGTACACAGAAAAAAGGTCCACTCCAGTGCCCGGCCTTCGCTTTCGCAAACTGACAGATTGCCGGCCGTACGCCGACCAGCCGTTACCTCCAGCCAAGCTTTCATACTAGTAAAAGACAAAAAAATTATAGGTACTCTTCTGGTACAATACAAAGAAGCAGATTGAAACAATCCCTAAAATTGAACTTCATCGTTACTCTTATATCACTTTGTATTTTATCACGTTATTTCCTGAGAAATCCCAGCAACCCGTATTTATTGATTATCCAAGTAATTCAGTCCAAACATATTATAATATAATTAATCCATTGGGACTATGCATGCCAGGTGGGTCATTTGGTTGCGCGTAAATTACATTGAGGTCGAGCATTTTACTTAGGCCCAGGTAAAAGGATAGAGTTTTCTTAGTGTTTGATTGACTGAAGTTTCCACGCAAAAAGTACAAGATTCACAGATCTGAGCGATTAAAATTTTTGTTTACATAAAGTTGTTTTTAGTTTACGAAGCGTTCGCCTATATTCATTTATGGACTTGAGGAAAAACACTTTTTAAGCTTACCGGTTCTACCTCAAACCCGACGGGTCCGCTTGGAAACCAACATTTGCAGTATTTCGGCAAGATAATTAAATCTTGATGTGGCAGGAGAGTAAAATGCAGCTTCTTGTCAAGTCTGTCACTATTCAACCGTTTTCAGCGTTCTTTTTGAAACTATGCAGCACAAGTGGGATTCTAATCAGTAATAGACTGACTGTCCATTTCCGTGCTTTTTTCCTTCCAAAATGAAAGAAATTCTTCTTCTCTACTGACACTGTCATATCAAATTTGTACAAACAAGTAAATTGTTTGTTGGTTGTTGCATGTGTTAGCATAATTTATAAACAATTGCTTTTTTAAGCCAGCCACCACTGTTTCTATTGCCAGGGCGTACTTGAGGCTAGGACGGCAACTGGTCCACTCATCCACTTGGCAAATTTTTTGCTTCAGCATCGAGGAATATTGTAGTAAATGTTTAAATTGAAGCTTTGTCTCTTGCGTTTTGACCATTCGACTTGGACTGATCACTTTCTCCGGCTTCATTAACTAGCTTTCACGTTAAAGAGTATTTGAGAACGGCACACCTGCTTTAAAATGACGACAGATATTTACAACATACTGATAAACAGCACAGAAATACCATCTCAATATACTATAGAATTTATAAATTTCTCCAGCGAAGTGAATAAGGATGCAACTAGTAATCAACAAAGTTACAAATTGGGGTTTGTAATAGTGTTTTGTGTGATTGGATTCTTTTTGAATTGTCGAGTGATACACCATATGATAGATATAACAAAACGGAAAAGAGAGGAAAGGTTTGTATTTTAAATTATGAATGATTTTGAAATTGTCGTCGACAAAAGGAGAAATCATAATGAATTTTTACTCTGCAACAGGCATGTCAATATCAATGTGTGCCACCTTTGTGGGGTTACACTTATTACCATTGTTCTTACTTTGGTTTACTACCTGCAATATTTTATGGTGATTGGTTACGGACCGAGTTGCTACTTGCTGTCCTTCTGTCGAAGTAAGTTGATAAAAACCGCAAAATTTACTCCGATGCATAAATTTATGCTATAAAACATACAATAAGTTTTTTCAGCAGAATACCCACGTGCAATGGAGTTGAAACAATTATTATTAATTAAATTTTTGCCAACGTTCAGGTTTTGCTACTGGAGCTATTCCACCTATCAACTGTAACATTTTCTATGAACGAACAAAGGAAAGCGGGACTGTGAGGGATGGTTCACCATTTCCACTACGAGTTATTTGGATATATGCCGTGGCAATTGTTATCAGCATTCCATCCTATTTCATGGTGGAATATGGTGTGAACGCGGAATCTGGGTTGGGCTCATGCATTCGGGTATTTTTCATTCTTTTAACTGTTTAAATGATTTTAATCCAGCTTCATTCCATTATTTCACAAATAAGCAAACTAGTTCAGCAAATAAATGAAATGTACACCACTCAATAAATACTTCAAAAAAAATTCCGTCAAATTTCAGATTACACTTGCTGGATCCTTTAAATTGACTGTAATTTACATGTTGACTAGGTTCATTGTATTTTACATACTCCCTATTGTATACATGTCTGCAGGTGAGTCATTATTTCAGAAATTTACAATTTTATTATAGTAACGTTGTTGCATTTTTGCAAACATTGTTCTGTGAATTATTTTTATTTCAGTAATATGGAAAATCCGATACACAACTCAAATGCAGAATATTTTTAATCGCAATGTAGGTGAAAATTATTTACCTCATCTATTCCAAGCTGTAACTATGTATACCAGCTTAAAATGACTCCTAATCCATTTCTTTTCAGCCAATCGAGGGAAGGAATACTTCATCATCACTTCCTTTGTGCTGGATATTAACCGACTTTTTTGTATTTATTGGTTCGTGGATTCCACATGGTTTTTTTTACTTACTGGCTGCAATTCTCGGTCGTCAAAAAGAATCCATATGGACGGGAAAACCCTTTGTAATAGCAGTTATGGGTTCTATCCAGTTGTGCTACTGCATTTTGTTTCCTCTGATGTATTTGCGTGGGATTGAGAAGGTGCCACTTTTCAAAATTTGCTGTTGCAAGTTAAGGGGATCTTGTGACAGTAATATTACGCATAGGCGATCCGAAAATATTGCGAGCATGCGGGACGTTGAAGAGATCTTGGAGGAACAGATTGAACTCTCGCCGTTGGACGCTTTGCTGAGTTCACCAAGTGTGTAATCTGACAGAAAATTGAATATAAATGGAGATGAGTACACAAAAACGTGAGTGTTATAATCTTCCACATTTTTCCCCTTTTTCCACACAAACTTATCATTTGATACATAAGTCAGCATAAAAAACGCTCTCAATATAACAGCACTAGGAAGACTGACGAGGGAACCTCTTCATAGATAACCCGCCGATTTCGCTCATATTTTGCCAACTTGCTCATTTTAATGTGAAACTGTCGTATTTACATGGATTTTCTTGCCATCGGCAGTCATTTTGGAGAAACAGATTTTTTAGGTTTACCAACCTCACCTCTGCGAATGGAAAATTACATGGGAAATATCAGATAATATCATACTGTAAGGACGCGGATAGATTTATGCACATTTTTTCCTTTATTCTGTTTTGTATGAACGTTTATACATGTCTATAGATTCCGTAAAATGATTGTGTTTATGCATGCTAGAGAGTGGGCGCTTTGACTGCGGGTGGGAATAAAAATGTATTTAATTTTCATCAAAAGCAGTTGCAAGAAAATCGATTATAGCAGTTTAGTAGCAAATTTGATTGGCTATAGAACGTACTAACAAGGAATACTATTTGTGTGTTTCGAGAGTTTAGCTTAGTGAAATTTAGAATATCGTGTAGTTTTTTATGTTGAACACGATGGTGTATTTCGTTTTTTGTAAAACTTATATTTCTAATTTTTACGAGTACCTTTCTGGTTGCCGAAAACACTGGATTAAGCCTGCTTTACGCGATAGCGACTAAAGTTTGACCAAATTGTAAATATTATGTGACCAATTTGGGCTTAATATGACTTTCTCAAGTAAATTTACAGTTCACACTTCAAAAAACCATTTAAAATATCAAAGTCTTGAATAAAATGTAACTGTATACAAATTAGCCGTACAAACCTCCTTCCATAAGATTAACATGTAAATTCGAAATATATGATTTACAAAAAACGAAATACACCATCGTGTTCAGCATAAAAACCTGCACCAGATTCAATATTTCACTAAGCTAAACTCTCGAGACACTGGAATAGTATGCATTGTAAGTAGCAAACAATACAAACTTTTTATGAAATCGTGGCTGGATTTTTTTCTTACGGTGTCTCCTGAGGTTTGCACCAGAAGACTTTGCAACTTCCGATAACGTTTTCTATCAGAATTTTAAAAATTGACAACTGTACTTGTGCTCTGCTGGTTAGGTATTGTTGCGTCCCATAAGGACTTTCGTTGTATTCCATAAGCCGAGCTACCTTTTTATTTGTATGTATATTAGACTTTGCATTCTCATTTAATATGTATCGATGTTCAAAGCTCTGTTCTCCTCTCAACTAATTATGTATTCATTCATGCTCATGTTTTTACTGTGACTATGCCTAAAGGTCCAGCTTTTCATGAGGTTATAAAAGGCCATGTTTCTCATGACTCTTGGTCCATTCTCCGTTTCACGATTCTACCCTAAACTACTCTCTGTTTTACTATTAACCTTTGACCATTTATCTATTCTCTACGATTCAAGTAATTACAAGTCTCCGTTCAAATCACTTACAATTTGACAGTAGTAAATCATACAAGTTTCAAGTTACAAATCAATCTCTCTGTGTCTATCTACGCACATTCATTTCTCCCAAAGTGTCATCATCATCTTCATACCAACCTCAACTCCACATAAAAATCCAACGCCACAAAAACTTAGTTGCAGCATAAAGTACCGCTCATTAATGGTCCTTCGTCAACCAAATAGCTGCTTAATTAGTAGTAATTAATCAGTGAACCACGTCTTATAAACATCGAGTGCTAATTTTGTGTTCAAGTTTTTTGTGAATAAAACTCTTTTTCATTCATCATGGATTCCTTGAAAAGAAAGAGAGGAGTTGAGAAAGGCAATATTGCAAAGGCTGTGACATGGATAACTCCATTGACAAAGACCTGGTGACTGTTATTTTTCTAAGAACAAACGTGAATAGTTCAGGGTTATTTGTGAAATTTGAGGAAATTCAAGTCAGATTGAAGACTTGTGCGCCGATGAAGCCGAACTCATGACGCAACTTCCCGAACGGAAGAATTCGAAAATAGGTTTCTCGACGTTGTGTCCAAAATCGACGACATCATTGATGAAAAGACCCCTGATCACAACAGCAGCAACAACAGCTCACACACAAGCAGTCATTCCAGAGTCAAACTACCCCAACTGGATTTGCCTATTTTTCATGGCAAGTATGAAGATTGGATCTCCTTCCACGATTTGTTTGTGGCATCTATAGATACCAATACATCACTCAGCAAAGCACAGAAGCTCCAGTACCTGAAATCTGCACTCAAGGGATGCAGCAACATTAGTCAAGACACTCACCATCTGTGATGCAAATTACGACGAGGCCTGGCAGATTCTCACAGAAAGGTACGAAACAAGGGAGATTATCCATTCCCTTTGAAAGAGGCTATTCAATCAACAACATTTGACTAGTGAATCATCCCAGGGACTGCAGCAGCTTCTCGATACGACAAAAGAGTGTCTTCGTACATTGACCGTGCTAGGAAGACCAGTTGAACATGGGGACGACGTCATCGTGCATTTTATTTTGGAGAGAATGGACCCGGAGACACGTAAGCAGTGGGCTATAAAGCTCATTGTCACTGATATGCCTAAACTTTGTGAATTATTCACATTCATGGAGCAGCATATCCGTGGACTTGAGGCTAGTGCAGTGAGTGGACAAAACCCACAAAATGTTAATTCGTTCAACCCAAAACGAAAACTAAATACTCATTTTTCTTCAGTGAACAGCAAGTGTCCCTTGTGTAAATCAGAACATAATCTATTCAAGTGCCAGACCTTTTTGTCCAAACCACTGAACGAGAAGAATGAAATCGTGAAAAAGTTTAATCTCTGCTTTAACTGTCTTCGCAGTGACCACAGGATCAATGACTGCAGAAGCCAGTCTAAATGCAGGACATGTAGCAGAAAGCATCATTCTCTTTTGCATAGAGAGAAGACATTTAATTCAACCCAAATGATGGAGCACCTCCTGCCAACCAAACGTCTGGGACCAGCAGCACAGCACCCCAACTTTCAGTGGATACGGAGGTGGATAGGACAAACGTTCTTTTAGCAACAGCAATCGCCAGTGTAAAGGACAGCGAAGGAATTGCATCCCGTTCGTGCTCTTGACACCGGTTCTGAGGCTCCTTCATTAGAAAAATGTGTATTGGGTCTCGGCTTACAACGACGAAGAAGTGAAGTCGTTGTGACCGGGATCTCATCCTCCAGCGGTGGAACGAAAAAGGGAGAAGTTGATCTCAATCTCTTCTCATGCATCAGCACACAGTATTCAAATATCATGTTTGATACTGCCCAAGCTCACCAGCAGCATTCCCAGTGAATTATGTGCAAATTCGCGGTGGCCCACGTACAAGGACTACAATAGCTGACCCAGATTTCAATATTCCTGGCAATATTGATATCCTGCTCGGAGCTGAATACGTCCCCCTTCTCATGTGTGAGGGAAGGAAGTTCGGACCACCCAACACCCCCGTAGCTGAAAACGCAATCTTTGGTTGGGTTCAACTTGGACGAGTAGCAACAAAGGGCCAGGAAGGTGCTCGAAATCACCACGTTCATTGTGCGGTGGATAAGCTGCTCATGAAGTTTTGGGAGACAGAGGAGCTTCCCCAATCCAGACAGCTGACACCCCTTGAGCAACAAGCGGAAGATCATTTCCGATCAACCCACTCTCGTGATGATGATGGAAGGTACGTTGTCAAACTACCCTTCAACAGCAACATTGATAAGCTCGGCTCATCCAGAGAAGCAGCAGTTTGTCGATGGAAGCAAGTGGAGAGAAGGTTGTCATCAAAACCTGATCTCAATGAGAAATACTGTAAGTTCATGACTGAGTACATTAATCTCAATCATATGGAGCTCATTCCAGAAAGCCAAAGTCATGAAGTGATTGGAAAAACTTACTATTTGCCACACCACTTCGTGTACAAGACTGGGATGACAGAGAACAAGTTTCGTGTTGTTTTTGATGGATCCTTCAAATCATCTTCAAATATTTCCCTTAATGATTGTCTACTCGTTGGCCACCATCCAGTCTGATTTGTTTACAATATTGTTAAAATTTAGGACTCATCAAATCGTGATCAAGGCTGACATTGGCAAAATGTTCCGGCAATTCTGGATACATCCAGATCATCAAGATTACCAGCGGATAGTTTGGAGAGCAACCCCACAGGAACCACTCCGTGATTATCGTCTCAAGACAATCACATACGGAACAGCTGCAGCATCATATCAATCAACTCGTTGTGTGGAGGAGCTCGCACGAGAAAATAAAGAAAAATATCCTGTCGCGAGTAAGGCATTATCAGAAGACTCCTATGTCGATGACCTGATGTCCGGAACCTCAACAACAACAGAAGCAATAAAAGTATCCCAAGATTTACAAACAATCGTGAGCAGTGCTGGCTTGAATTTGCTAAAGTGGGCTTCCAATAATGAAGACGTTCTTTCCTCTATCCCTCCTGAGATGCGCGATCCAGATTCCGCATTATCTTTTGATAACAATTCAATCAAAGCTTTGGGTGTACAATGGCATCCAAAAAGTGATTCATTTTCTTTTTTACAGACACTTTTACTACTAGTTCAAAAGTGACAAAGAAAATTCTTCTCTCGGAGATTGCGAAAGTTTTCGACCCTCTCGGCTTCCTCTCTCCAGTTATTATTCGCGAGAAAATTCTTCTCCAAGAATTATGGAAGGCGGACCTCTCCTGGAATGATGAGCTCCCAGAGATATTCTACAACAGTGGTTACAATATAACAACAGAAAAAAGATATCAGCAGCATCATCATTCCCCGGTGCATCATGCCACCACCTCCTTATCAAAAACAGGAACTCCATGGCTTTTCTGACGCCTCCATCAAGGCTACGGAGCTGTGATCTACCTTCGTACTCAACAACAAGACGGAAATTATCATGTGTGTATGATAACAGCAAAGACGAAGGTGGCTCCAATCAAGCAATCCCTCCTAGATTAGAGTTTTGGGTGCAGTACTGGTGGCTGAACTACTAACAACAGTAAAGAAAGCGATAAATATGACGCTGATATTTTCGCTTGGTGTGACTCAACGATCGTCCTCAAGTGGATAGCAGCTTTTCCAGGTCGATGGCAAACATTGTGGGCAATAGGTTCTCAAATCAACAACTCATCCCCTCTGACAACTGGCAACGCGTTGCAGGAGAAGAGAATCCAGCTGATTGTGCCTCCCGTGGAATCTCACCACTTGAATTACAACAACATCCGTTATGGTGGTCTGGACCTTCCTGTTAAGATCATCACAACTCCCGTGCTTTCAAACCCCTCCAATCTATGATGACATAAACCTGGAGGAGCGTAAGAAACCTGTGTTAGTTCATGCAGCACGTTAATCAGCAGCATTCAAAATCAATTTTTACAAAAAATATTCATGCTTATCCAAATTGAAACATGTAACTGCAATTGTTTTACGTTTCATCAAAAACTATTTCCTGAAGAAAGCTGATCAAGTTAAGTGTCCTCTCACACCAATGGAACTTGACGCCGCTTTGATATGAGCATTGATGAATTTTAAGCATCTAAAATAGTATAATTCGATATAATTTGCAACATAATCCTACAAGCGATGCATATTAACCTCTATAAACCATTAAATACTTACAAATGCTCAGCTTCAACAATTATATTAGGAGGATTGAACATCCCTGATCGCTCAAAGCTCAAGACTAGTGAACTTCAAGACTTAATTTTAAGAGTTGAGCACGAGATCACTTTTTGGTTCCAACGCTATATTGGAGAAGAGAACATGGAGATTTTCGTACTTACCTTGAAAAAAAATGCAACAACTCTATCTATGTTACAAATAAACTTCCGGGAGCATGATTTTGCGACTTTGAATTTTCTACTTTGATCTGATTTTTAAGCACAATGAGTCCGTACACCTGAAATTGATTTTTCATCAAATTTCAAAAGTACATTTCGATGAACTTTTCATGATTCATGATAAGCAGCCCGTAGTTTTAATCATTTAAAAATTTATACTAAAATCGACTTTTTGCAGAAATTTCGTTCCCTTGAAACAGTGTGCAGCAGAGGTTCAGGTGGTCTACCCAGAATCGTAACCTCCAAGTAGATGACGTCGTTCTCGTCAAAGAAGACAACACTCCCCCAATGCAGTGGCGAACTGGTCGTATGGTGCAAACTTTCCCAGGAACTGATAAAAAAGTGCGTGTAGTGAAAGTAAAACTATTACGATGTAAATGCAAACAGATATTATGAATTAACGTTGTTTACCAAACTCTGTCCTCTTTTATACAATGATGAATGTTAAAATTATGACTGTCATGATTATTTTTATTCTTCGGTGTTCATATTATTGTTGTATTTGGTTTTGGCCTTCACCTCCCTCCCAATTCGTTCTGGTATCACGCGTGTGCGGTGATGGCCCATAGCCTGATCTCGTGACGCACCGAGAAAGAACTCCCCCTCTACGGGTGCGGTGCGGGTAACTCACGCTCAATCTAATCTCCAATGATGAGGAGCCTGGTGTTGGTCATGCCACTTCTTCAGTATATGTAACCTCTTCGTTATATTATGACTTTCTTTTGTTTTATACCTTGACCCAATTTATTGTAATGATCTACGTTAAAAACTGATTAATCCGTTTTTAGGGTGCCGGTGTTGCGTCCATACGGACTTTTGTTGTTTCATAAGCCAAGTTACCTTTTTGTTGTATGTATATTTAGACTTTGCATTCTAATGTATCGATGTTCTAAACTCTGTTCTCAACTATTATGTATTCATTCATGCTCATGTTTTTTCTGTGACTATGCCCAAAGGTCCAGCTTTTCATGAGGTCATAAAAGGCCATGTTTCTTATGACTCTTCGTCCATTCTCCGTTCACGATTCTACCATAAACTACTCTCCGTTTTACTATTAACCTTTGACCATTTTATCTATACGCTACGATTCAAGTTAATACAAGTCTCCGTTTCAATTCACTTACATTTGACAGTAGTAAAACCATTCAAGTTTCAAGTTACAAATCAATCTCTCTGTGTCAATCTACGCACATTAATTTCTCTTAAAGTGTCATCATCATCTTCATACAACCTCAACTCCACATAAAAATCCAACGCCACAAAAACTTAGTTGCAGCATATTAAGTACCGCTCAATTATTAACGACTTAATATGTCGTGTTACTCCATACGATCTGACGTTTTGAAAAACTTTCTCAGTATTTTTTTTTATTCACTCCTACTTGTTTTATTTACCAGATTGATGAAACCAAACAACATTAAAAAATGAAAGTAACGAGTTATTTGGTGGTGTAAAATGAACGTCAGCAGATTTACTGAAAAAATATTTCCACAATAAAATCATAAAGCATTTTTAGTTGCTGCACATGAGTGAGTGTTAAACACAACCTATTTTATGATTTCTTGCAACAATTTTATGGTTGTTGTTGAAACCGACGAGCCAGGTACGCATGGATTTCTGCCTCGCTGAACTCATCTTCTTCTTCTTCACCTTCATGAAACTCTAACTCAGGAAGTCCTTGAGCTAGTCTTTGCTCATTTAATGCTTGCATTCCAAGTCGAATGCGTGGCAGAAGGCCGTCCATAGCTTGTCTCAAGGTTTCGTATGCCCTTTCAGCTTCCTTTGTCAGATCACGATTCCCCGTATTTCTGGATACGCGTTTCCACTCCAGTTATGCAGGCTTTACTAACCATTCGCATTGAAAGCGCATCTTTCCAGGACAGTTTGCCTCTCATACATGCCAAAACCTTAAAATCATTTTAAAATATATATAAAAACCACTTCAACATCTTAACAACTGTTTATAGAGGTTTGAAAAGTCATTTCATTAGTTTCTGGATACCTTTGTAAAAGAATCTCTGGTTTTTCGTGAGTGGAGAAGTTGGTTCCATTCTGGAGTAGTATGATCACTGTTTGTAACTCGTCTGGTGACAAATGCTCAAAAATTGGACCCACATCTGAAATTAAATAAAAGAATTTAAATACCCATCTTAAAATATTGAAAATGCTTGTTTTGGAAATGCAAACTATGTTTTAAATTTTATTTCTTATACCTCTGGCAGCAGCATTGGTTCTGTCACGGGTGACTGCAAAATCTTTGGTTGGTGCTGACTATTCTGCAAGCTTGAACCCTGGATAAGATTCACTGGTTCAAGTTTCTGCTTCTTTGCAGATGGTAATTCATGTGCCATGGCTGTTTAATTTGAATTTCAGTTGCAGTTTAGATTAATTTTGTGTGCTCCTTATCACGAACGAAAACAAACAACAACTGTTCAGCTACCCCCACCACACTATGGGGCGGAATGGAAGGTGTGATTGTGAATACTATATTGGCTTAGCGCTGAGAGTGTCTCTTTAAAAGTATGAAAGTATGCACACAAGAACACATCGCAACCATACTCCTTTCAGATGCCTGGCTGTTCTGTCAGTTTTCTTGGGCATTTCTCCTATTTACCTCCACCGCAAAAAAACTTGAGAAGACGGATGACACATCCTTTGTAAATGCCGAAATATTGACAAGCTGCAAGTAGAGACTGTACTTACGCAGCTAACTGCCATCTAACTTCGTCGTGATCAAGGTATCCAGACACTTGAGGACCAAAAGGATGTCTAGTTTGCAGCCGTCTTTCCGAGTAGCTTTCATCCCTCGTAACAGCAAACGGAGAATCCAGCTTGTCTGGGGTAATAGTAACGTGACCTGTGCGCATCGCTTCTTGGGTTCCAATTCCACCCGCAACGATCTATCACTTCGTCTTCTTGTATCGTATTCATATTCTGTTAAATAAAATCCCCAGGAATTAACCTGCTCCCCTGATTGAAAACCCTAAACTGTTTAAAGTTATGAGTTGGCAAGCAAGCATCAACAGTCTACGTATACCAACTTCAAAATCATGATATGGTGAAGTAGTAAAGCGACGCTTTGCATCTATTTGTGTGCAGAAAAACGCATGCATATGTCGTCTAATATATAACATCAGCCGCTATGAAATATTCCTTACAAGTTTTCAAAATTCGAAACGGGTGTCACAAGATTTAACATTTTTGTCCTGAATTCCATAAATGAAAACGAAACACTTTCAGATATTGGGATGATGTATTTAATTGACAAACAAAAAATCAAAATGTTCCTTTTGTTTATTTTAATTCCTAAAAATTATTTGTTTGCAAACTACAGCTAAATAATGTTACCAAATATAAATAATCGTTTTAATTAATAAATGAGTATTTCAATACATAACTATGTTTATATATGTGAAAGAATCGGTTTGAGAGGACATATTTGATAACAAGGTAACTATGTTTAAAAAGCGTAGCCATCCAAAGCCAATGGATTCACTCTTGCACTGCATTGTGGAGGTCTACTCAACCTCGGAATGTTCCTCGGGTTTATAGCATAATGCTCAGCATTCTGTTGTGGAGGCAAGGGTCGAATCGCTTGTCTCGAAACCTGATCTCTTATATCCTGCAAGCTCATTTCTGGCGTCAACACCATGTCAGGACACTGTGCTACTTGGCGGCCATAAAGATGATGATCTTGAAGCTGTCTTCTAAACTCTGTGTCCAGTCTAGATTTTGATTGATGTGGTCTGCCACCGTCACCCAGCAAATTCTGGTGGATCCGTTACTAAAACTTGGCGTTGCTCCGTGTCCCACGTCGCATTTTTTACCTTGATAAGTCCCAGTAGCTCTGATCCCTGACCGTGCGGCAAACGGAGAATCCAGCTTGTCTGGGGTAATAGTAGACATAGCCAGTGCACATACCTTCTCGTGTTCCAAACCCACCTGCAACAGCCATTCCATTTCGTCTTCTTGTATCGTGTTCACATCCTGTTCAAAATAATAGTATTTTACACATTAAAAAATATTATCGCAAATTAAAAGTCATACTTGCAATCAGTTGATCCCCAGGAATCAACTTCCGTTCCTGATTAAGAAGCCTAAACTGCTGATAGTTAAAGTTCCAGTTATCATCATAAAGAATCCAAGGAAGCTCACGATCCCCCTAATATGCATGAATCTCGACGCCGACCCTGTCGTGTGTGTATGCAACCACCCCTAAAATATTGACTTCCTGTCCTTTCAGTCCCTTTTCAGTACAAGCACCAGGACAAACTCCAATCGTCGCGTGGCCAAGACTCGTTGGAGGCACTA
>LJIJ01001936.1:0-33752 GCA_001718145.1 Orchesella cincta
ACGCTAAAATTCTATGCTTCAAACACGATCAAAATATTTAATTGATCAAATTTTGAAATGTACTCTATTTTAAGTTACCAGCGTAGACTCATTTGGAAGACAACATTATTTTATATTGCAAATTGTCAGTCCGGGTAGTTAGAATCGACATCATTTCATTTTCAATCGTCCAATGCCAAGGTTTCTACAATAAAGCAGGTTGACAAGTGACCAGCTGAGAATTGCATTAGGTTCAGGGGTCAGTTGCCGTCACTGTAATTTGACAGATCCCAAATAAATTTTGGTAGTGGCCAAGACCTGCCAATACTTTCTGAACACAGATTCCTCTGCCAGGACAGGCAAGGCCTTTCACATTTTCACATCATTTCTCTGGAGGAAGCATACACTACGCTTTTATGCCATAAGCAACACGATAGGCCACAAAATGGATTGCTCCTAAAGTAATACAATGAGATTGGCAATAGTAACTCTGAGTAGCTTGATTAGAAGCGAATAACGCGATGACGTTCAACGCCAAACCCCTGATATTTGCCACCGAATGTAGTTCTGATGGACCCGTCCTAAACTCGCTTGTGATAATTATGAATTTTGCCGGAAAAATTGATGCGTGCTTAGGATAGATTCGTTCAAATTAGGTGGCCAAGTTCGCTAATTTTTCCGTTATGCAAAATAGTATTCCAAAATGATTTGAAACGTTTAACAAAAAAACATTCACATGGGGTAAATATAAAATTACCTTTAGAAAAAAGCTTCACGTTAATTCGAATACATGACAGCACATTATTACTGATAATAGTTCTCTCCATGACAAAAGTAGGGGAAGAAGAGTCATCGCAAAAGTGGAATCAGGAGATGAGTCCCCTTACCACTATGTTGTAAATTCATTCAAATCATGGTAGCTCTTTGGAAAAATTATCCAGCTTTATATTTGTTTGAGCATTAGGGACCAGGAAAATCCAAAGTGAACTGGAGTGACAACGGTAGCTGCTGTATATTGCTTCATGTACGCAATATACCCAGCTGGAAGTCATGACTAGAGTATATCAGACGGATACGAGCTTTCCAAGTTACCTACTGGTTTCCAGTTCGTTCCTAAGGACAAACGTATTTAGTTTCAGTATTAGTTTATGAACTAGACACCAGCGCAGGCTATGCTGCTGCCGAAAATTTTAGTCTTCAAACGGTCTAAGTAACCCTTCAGAAAATCTATAACCTACCTTAATTACCCTAGCCAGCAGCAGTTTTATCATATACCGAACTTAATCTCATGAAAATCTACATCCCATTGATTCCACAACTTCGTTGGAAATAATATCATTCATGGTCTCGCTTCCCGAGATTTTAAAATTATTTTGAGTGTGAAGTATTATTGGCTGCAAGGTTCTACATCAATTACCAGCATAACGCAGGTGGTCAGTTAATATTTTAGGTCTGTAGAGGAAATTAAAGCGTTGACAATGACTCGAAAGCATTTTTATTCCATCATTCAAGTCTCTTCAATCATCCAAGTTATTTCCTTCCATATATGTAATCTACCCAGCCCTTTTGTAAGCAAGTTCGTTGCTGCGGAATTTTATTGCGGAAGTACGGATTTTAACCAAAGCCTGCTAATTTCGGGGGCTACTACCATTTAAAATGCTCCTCTTACGTAAACTCCTCCCCTTTATCAACACATGCATTTGGTACAAATCTTGGTATTTCCTAAAGATTGAACGACTATGTTCCTTATTTGTTTATATCTGCTGAAACCTGTTAAACCATTAGGACTTCAGAGTTAGATTCTTAACAAAACGGAATACCGACCATACTGGGTTTTGTTTAAAGTTAAGCCATTCGTGGAAAAATTTATATATATATATAAGACCTCTGCAAAATTAAACACTCGATGCAAATTCTACTCTATTCTACAGTCAAATACCCGAGGAAGTCAAAAAATATACACAATAATTAGCATTAAAATCACGGAGAAGTTAACTCAGTTGATATTTAGAGGCGATTCAAAAGGTGTTTTGTCATAATATACAGCATTTATGAATACAATTGAGATTGTTTAAAAGTGCTACTCCATAAGCACATTCCAGCATGTCATTATCCATTATTATTATCCAATGAATCCATAACTGTGCTCATACAAACATTGAATGCGCATGTGTCAAATATTATAACAATCAAAGGATCTAATCAGCTGTAGGATGTGCAAAGTAAACAAACAGGTCCCTTGATTTGCTTACATGGATAGGGTATCCTACACATTATACTCATAAGGGGATCTACACAAAACGTACTAAAAATGGGAGTTTAGGTAGAGCAACTGACACAAACATCTTTTTTAGTTAAAATGGATACTCAACTTTAATGGTCTGTCACCTTATTACATTTAACACTGTACATGCAACGAACAATGTGTTTGAATTAGTCCTTTCTGGAAGTGCTTTTACGTTGGGCCAGGTACCCCATCATGTAAGCCTGTCAACTGTCACTTCGGCGCCGTTTCTCTTTTTTTCACGCTTAATTAATTAAGATATCCTACAAAACACTTAACTGTTGTAATTCTTTCGAATTCCAGCCATGTGATTAAAAATTACAGACTCTTGTCCCGTTTTTTGATGAAACTCCAATGTACGTAGACCATTGAAAGGGACGCCAAAATTTGAAAAAGGCATTGGAGGAGATCTGCTGTAGAGACAGAAATTTAGATACGAAGTTACACCACACCTGAAGTACGGGTAGTGAAGAGTATGCTTTGCTGCATATGGGAATAGTTTTTAATTTTTGAAACAAAATCCGTACTTCGAGTAAAAAGTTCGTTGGTTCGAGTGTCACATCGTGACACGTACCCAAGTAGTTTACACTATTTTGAAACTGTGGCTGAAAAACAACGCAATTTCTTTGTCGAATGTGTTTTATAGCTCCTATTTCACGGACGCTTTGTTATGTGCCCGAGTTATATTGGAGTGCGTAGCTTGCCTTACGCCCTGTGCAACATGTTTGCAACTTACATGTATGTATATATCTCACTATTATGTACCTTTTTGTACAGTTCAAATAGCCGCAGAATAGAACATTTTGGCTAACTGCCCTAACTTTGAAAGTAAATTTATGTTAATAATGGGAGGATTTTAAATTAGTCATCATAGATAATTTAAGTTCTTTCGGCGTTGAGGCTTAAAAAAACAAGCATGAATTTACTACGTGAAATTAATGTACATGCCATGAAAATGAATATCGCCAATGAAGCACGAAATGACACTCGAAAAGACTAGAGGATATGATTTACTCCTACGTTTTGTATATTAATTTAATTACATGAGTTTTCTGATTATGTGTTTAGCATACAAATCTTTATACTACCACAACATGCCAACGAACCAGCAACTTATTTGAATTTTACAGTGAAACTTTTTATATAGAAATTTACTATTCTACATTTAACTATTTTGATTTGCTAAAGCCTATTGGTTATATACGAAATCGGTTGTCGGTTTTTAAACAGAAAAAATTTCAGATGTTTCCCTTATGATAAAAGTCTTATTTCATTAGCTTAATGTTATGTAAAAATGTGCCCATGAATAAATTGCATTTAAATCAGCAACATGCCAAAAAATTCCTTCCATCTGCGTACTTCTGATGACCTCTAAACACTTACTTCTTCTGCTTCTTCTTGAAGTCTAAATTGTTGTAGAACAATTAAATAAGTTGTCATTAGTCCTAGTGCCTGTGAATATAATATAATTGTAAATTTAGTAATTGATTGTAGCAATAAGAGAAAACTTAATGAAGCACACGAATATACAAAAATTATTATGAACTAAAAATCGATATTATTAACTATTCTTAATTGTTCAAACCGGTGGCAGAATGTGACGCCCAAGGTGAAAAAAGTTAAGTGGAGATATACATGGCGGCTTGGCAAGGGTTGAAAAGTAGAATAGAAATATCTATAAAAGAATTACCATAATCAATTTGTATTAAGTAAATATTCACATAAATACTTGTGTCTGATTTTAAGACTAGTCATGCCTCATCTCGTGCATCTTGCTGAAGAGACGAAAAAGAATAGAAACATCTAAAATCCGAAACAACATCAGTGGCCTGCAAAAAAAGCGTTAATTAATCCCCGAAGTAATTTTTACTGTAATTTTTAAAAACATTAAATTACCTCTTGCGTCACGGCCGTTGAGACATCACACAAAATAAAAAACGTCATGATAAGTGCAATTAAATGTGGGAGCCCACCAAACACAGTAGCTAGCTGCCATCTTCCAAATTCCTCCGCTTTCAATGTGTTAAGAATTTGAAAGGTTGAATTCAAAATTGGCAACAAAATGTTAATACACATGCCCAACAATTGAATTCCAAACAACTCTAGAAATTCCTGTAAAAACCCATCTAACTTCTGAAATGTCTGCATAGTCCAGCGAATGCGTAGGTGTTGGCTGTGTTCGCTTAAATTGTAATTTCCCCGTGATAAAATGCCCACCGCCTTAAATGCCAATTGGAAGCACATAATTGTGCAAATCCAAAAGTAGCAAGTGAGCAGTCTAAAGTCTTGCATAATGGTCCAATAAGTTGAAAAAATTGCGACATTTGTCAACGTGTGTATAGATGCCCCAATTTGTATACCAGTGACTACAGATATACCTGCAATACTGAAAAGGGTTTACAAGTGCAAAGAAAAAATATTATCACCAGAATTCTCCGATTATGTAAGATTCTTCGCTGAAACTGAAATTCATCCTTTTTTGATATTTTATAGCATGATTCCAACAAACTCAGAAAACAGCTCAGAAAGTTGGAGTAGAAGCACTGAATTCGACTCCGATTTCGAATGAAGAGTAGCAAGCAAACTGTCTCAATTATGCTCATAGACGCGCCAATCAATATTTGAGTTAAGGCTTCCGTCGTACCAGGTGTATCATACAATCTATTGTATTCCTCAGTCGAAACTGTTGTGAATGAAAATGGAGTTAAGTAAGCAAATAGAGTGAAAAGGATAACGGCCAGGTTGCTTTTCCACGATGGATATAATGCCAAGTCGGACGCATTGAAAGATAAAGGAAAGGTTCCGAGAATTTGATTGATGCGAATCGGTATTGCCAATAAGTTTTTAATGTCGTTGTGGGCTTCTGTGACGAAAGGATTGTTAATTTCCCTTTGTCGGTGGTAATAGTAAAGTAACTTCATTACGTTTCTGGTAATTTATACTGATAAAAAATAACGGGTTTTAAAGCACTGTCTCTGTCTAGAATTGACTTGATAGGTCGCAATATTTTGGTGAATCCGTTTCAAGGTATATCGAGTAATTAATCAATTTTTGGGGTAACTATTTGTTTGTAATATTTTTTATTAACCAGGGCTAATTTGCTAAGTATAAACTAGTGACATAAACGGAACTTGAAAGCATTAATAATCGCAAAAGAACTAATTTGCTTATGCAATATGGCTGTGTTGTTTCATTGCTAACTGGCAGCTTTTCTTAATACATTTGATTATTCTTGCAAAATAAACTGCTACAGCACGATCAGATAAGTAGTTAACAGCCCAATAACCTTTTAGAAGGAGGATTGCAGCAATTATCATAAAACATCGTTACAATTCATTAATCAAAATTATTTTCATTTATACAAAACATACGAGGAGCAAAATTTGTCAGCCAGTGAAAGTGTGGATCTTAGATTGATGTTTGCACAAACGATATGAGTTAAAACATGGAAACACTTTGCATAATTATAATGTAATTCAAAAATGGTACTCATTAGCAAATTGGCTTAATTCAGATGTTTGGTTTGTGAATTTAATTAGTTTCAAGTGGATAGTTACGAAGTTGGGTGAGTTTGCGTTCAATTAAAAATTAATGCATACTTAAGTAACATCAATTATACACACGTTCATTATTCTTGAGGCTGCAGTCTAGCAACATTGTCACAATCTAATTTCTCTAAAAATTTCAAAATGAAACAAGGAATATTCAGTGTGGAGCCTTTTCCACCTCCAAAAACTATAAAACTCACCAAAGATTTTGTTAAGTTCCCATTTGAATCCGAATCAAAGCAGATGGATATTCTAAAGCAGTTGGATGGTCTTATCAAAATTTCCATTCGAGCGAGTCAAATTAGTGGGCTCTTCATTTTTGGGGTAAACATACAACAAAATAGATTTACATTTTCTTGGTTCAGTTTCCCAACCTTTGCAGCAAGTCTTCGATTACTTTTTCTTGCACTTTCGGTGAGCTATTACTTTCATTTCTCCGAACTTATTAACGACCGTTTCAAAACAACCTCACAATTGGAATCTGCTCTTGGAGCATCCGAGACGATTCTCATGGTTTCTATCTTTGTTTCGGATGTTTTTGGAATATTTTGGATGTGGAAAGGTCGACAAAACATGGCACTATTTATTAACCGATTCGACCAAAGCCTTATTTCGTTTGCCGACGAGTGAAAAATGAGAACTGGATGAAGGAATGGTTTCGCGAAGCAACCAAACGAGCTTGGTGGATAGTGACGAGCATTAATTTGGCCGCTTCCATCTTGACACTGATAATTGTTTATCCCAACCTTTTCCAAGTATTGATGTATATTTTTGGAAAAGGAAACATCACCCTTTTTGATTGGTCCTTTCCAATTTTCACCTTTGTTTGGTTTTCAATCACTGTCCGAAAATTAAATTTCCCTGTGGTCCTGATGACCATGATTGACAAGCTCCAGTTTGGATTTAGAACGGTGAAAGAGCATATCAGGAAATTTGCCGATGAGAGTAAAAGCAAGCTGGTTAGAGATGTTATTGTCAGTAACGCGTTTGGAAAACTGGATGGGATAAAAATCCAGGAATCAGGTAGAGTTGACCTTGATGCTACGGTCACAGGCTATTTGAGGGACGTCAAGTTAAATCAAATTATGGAAAAGTATAGAGCAATGGAGACACTGCTTGCGGAGTTTAATGAGCTATTCTCATCCCATTTGATTAATGGAATAGGTTCAGTATTGGTTGTTATGCTGATGACTTTATTCCACTTTTTTGTCGAAGTGAACGGGAATAGTTTTAGTTCCAGCTACAATATTTGCTTGTCAGGCTGTGCTTAACATTTGGGTGTTGTATAGCTTGGGAACATCAGCAACTGACATGGCAAATGAAGTAAGTGAACATAATACGTATGTATCCAATTTCGACAATAAATTTTCATCTAATAATGTAGTTATTTTACAGGCGGAAGAGTGTGTAATTATCTTGCGCGATGTTCCGATAGGAAACATCAATCCAATTCTGAAGCAAAAGGTAATGCACTATTTTTCATTTATTCGAAATATGAATAAAAAGTAAAAAAATTCAATTCTTTTCAAGGTCATGCTGCATTTCCAACAAGCGCTGGCTGTTCCCTTGTTATCTCACCTGGAAACTTTTTCTCATTGAATCGGCAATGATTACTTCTGTCGCGGGTACACTTACAACGTATCTTATTGTTCTCATTCAGTTCCAAGGTACTGAAACTGACAAAGAGGAAGCGGCAGTACATTTGCAAAACTTTACCTTGCTAAACAGCACATTTAGAAGGGTGTAGCTCTAGTTATGCATCAATTGATCGCCTGTTAAATTCGATTTTGACGTTTCAAAATCATGCGTGATGATTAATTAAATTAAAATTGACACAACTTAAATACATGTGGATTTTCGTGATGGATTTGGTGGTATCACATGGAAACCAATATTTTAATTTGACGTCTTCTTAAATTAAATAATAGTAGATATGCGGTGTTCCCCGTGTTATCAACAATAAAAATTCCTGAAAGTGAAGTTGCTAGAGAACAATTGAATAAGTCATGATTAGTCCGAGATTTGAGGGTAGCCGATGTGACCCAAGACCCAACAATGAATAACTTGCCGGGGAAAATGACAGGTGGATTTTTGGAAAGTGTAGATGTAAAAAAATAGGAATATCTGAAAAGTTCACAATTTATATTACTCGCATTATAGTAATAAAACAGGTATACTAAATCCGTTTAAATCAACTACTTTTTCCTTTATTTGTTTATCATTGGAAGTAGCGATATTCAATAGAGGTTTATGAAGTGCCCTCTAAATCACCAATGAAATTATTTTATAACAATTCCAGCTTGTGATAAATTACAATAATCCACCGTATGCCAAGAAACATTTGCAAATATATATTCTGTCTTCTTGCAAAAACTCCCAAAGATCCAAAGGTAAGTTTGAATGAAATGATCATTAGACTGAAAAAAGAACCTGAGCAATATTACCCAATTCAGGATAATCCAGTATATAACCAATAAAATAATTTTCTCCCCGAAAAATCCGCATTCCAAGCTAAAATTACATCAAACGTGCAACTGTTGATAGCTGACGCTATAGCAAGTGCCGCAATAAAGATCATGATAGTTGAATGCTGGAAACAAGTACATTCCACAGTGATTTAGGAGCGTCAACTTTTTCTCGAAATAGAAATTCGGACTGTGCGAGTATGTAATTTTCAAAGGCTCATTTTTTTAACGAAAGATATGTTATCTGGGGTAGAAAAGGGTGTAGATTTCGATAAAACTACTTTCATACTACCACGCTGCTTTGTTTTTGTGCAATTACCATGTAATTCTAAGATTACCCCATTTTTTGACACTTTTGGACCAACCCGTTTCTGCATGATTCCACCGAAACAAGGTAGCAAGGATCTGTGTTTATAAATAACTTTTTCACTCTTTAAGCAACAATTTGAGTCACGCAGCTTCGTAATCGGATGTTCGGAAGTGTACAAAATAATTCCTTTAATATTGAAAGTATCGAATCTGAAAGTACAAGAGGTTGCTAATTTTTACTTATTAGTAACTGAAATTTCCGGAAATGATTCAAAACATCAATATTACTCTGTTAACTACTATATTAGACCAAAGTAGCAGACAAAACGCGACAAATTTGTAATTCTGAATTTATTGTGTTGGAAAATTTCAATATTAAAGGAATTATTTTGTACACTTTCGAACATCCGATTGCGAAGCTGCGTGACTCAAAATGTTTCTTAAAGAGTGAAAAAGTTATTCATAACAACGGATCCTTGCTACTTTGTTTCGGTGGAATCATGCAGAAACGAGTTGGTCGAAAAGTGACAAAAAATGGGGTAATCGTAGAATTACATGGAAATTACACAAAAACAAAGCAGCGTGGTAGTATGAATGTAGTTGTATCGGAATCTACATCCTTTTCTTCCCCAGATACCATATCTTTAGTTGAAAAAATGAGCCTTTGAAGATTGCGTACTCGCACAGGCCGAATTTCTATTTCGAGAAAAAGTTGACGCTCCTACATCATAGTGCATTCTCCAGATATTATGCAACTCCAGTTTGGAGCCATCCAATATTAGTGCAAAAATATAAATAAAAATCTATAGATTTGACCCAACGGAAAAGTTAGTTATAGAAGATTTATGAAAGCTTTCTCAGCGTTAGATGTTGAATGTTTGTCAAAGGCGATCATCATTTTAAAAATCTAATTTTGACTAAAAGACAGGTAGCAATAGTGTTAGTATTATTCCAATTATATGACTGAATGTTAGCACTCATATTATTAAGCAAGATGACTGACAGAAAGGCAATTTCACTAATTAAAACTAATTCATTAACTCCTACTCTCAGAAAGAAAGAATGCTACTACAGACGTTTGTTAACTACCCACACTCACATAATTTTATTTGGTATAATTTGGAACCTTTCCTTGCAAGGTAAATAAACTAAAAGTATTGGTGTATAAACTGGTGCGTTATATGAAATATATACAAATGTACGATGCATACTAGCTGAAATTAAATCCACTTTGACTTTTGCATTTTTTAGAAATATTTTTGAGATTGAAAAGGCTTACTACTACTATTTTCCATTGAATTTTTCCATATCCTCTTGTTGCTTAAATTGCTGCAATACAATTAGATAAGTGGTCATTATACCTAGAATTGAAGGCAGCGCTCGACGTCCTAGGTCCAAAAAATTTTCGGGTGAAATACGAGGTGGATTTGCAAGAGCAGATGTATAAAACATAAGAATCTGCGGTACATAAAAAATTACGATGTCAGGGACATAAAAAAATTTTAAAGCGTGACAAAAACATGACATTATTAAGCTGCATACCATATCTTGCAAATCATCATCAAGATCTAGGATGGATGATGCTTGTCGAAAGCCTGATACACATTTAATTGCCTATTATACAGAAAAGGAGACTATTATCTATGTAATTTTACATTTAAAATCCTTTCATGAAAATATAAGGAACGTCTTACCGCATCAGTCATTCCAGTGCAGCTATCACATAAAACGGTGAAAGTAATAGTGGCTGAAATAACATGAGGAATCATTGTCATAAAGACATGCACATCTTCCCTGCTCATATCGTTACTTGTGAGAACCTTGGACAGTTCAAAAGCGGAGTTGATACATGGGAGCAGAAAGGTGAAACTTATGTTCAGCAGCTGCGGTCCAAAAAGTTTTTTAAACTCTTCTAAAAGAACCTCTATCTCTTTGTACATCTGCACAACCCACAAAAGTCTCCGTTGTCGGGCAAGTTTTTGCGGTTGTGCTAAAATGCACAATGCAAAGAATGCCGCTCGAAAACAGATAATAATTCCAATATAAACGTAAAAGGTGAGAAGTCTCAGCTGGTTGATCGTAATCCAATAAACACTAACGATTGAAACTGTGACAAGTTTCCACCAAACTCTCCCAGACGCAGCAGCGTGTTGATAGTAAAAAATAACTGTGTTGATGTGAGATATAAAACAAAGAAGCAGTACACAATTCCCATACAAATAGTTAGTCGCATTCGGCGCCTTTTTATGCCAGCAACCCTCGTCGGTTCTAATTCTTTCATACCAAGCTGAACTAAACGGATAATTTTTGTAGTAAATAAACCAAAAAAGTTTATTACTTGTTGTCGTTTCTGAATTAATATAGCTAAACAAATAAGATCTGCCACTCCGGAGCTTGCGTTCACAGCAATTTGGCGAACCTTTCAGTATTAGTAACATGGGTGAAAACAATTCACCTCTTTCATGATGAACGGGACGAACATAAGGAGAACCGAATTACTGAGGATTCGTGGGGTTATCATCAAAACTGGAAAACTTATCTATGTAAAGGAGAGAGTGATGTTGGAATGGTCGAAGGAAAATGGGAAAGCTCCACATATCTGACTTGCGCGGATGGGGAAAATCAGGAGGTTCGAAATGGGAGCATTGAAGTCAATGATTTTCTTTTGGAATCGTGTTGTTTGTGTATTCATTTGGGGTAAAACTATTGAAATGTGTAAAAGCTGAATGCCAGCACAGGAGATATGGTTTATGTTGTTGCAATGTCAAGGGTTGAATAAATAATGAACATTCGATCATTAGTGTACGATATAATAAGCAAGTAGTTGTTTTTCTATTTACTATTAGCTGGATAAAAGTTGTAGATTGCCAATATTAATTCATCATTAGTGCTGCTAATTACTTGTTTGTTTGTCATAACTTGTTTCTTCAACGTATACCTAAAGTTGAATGTTAAACATATATTTGCACAGAGCCCAAGCAATCAATATGAAATTTGAGCACGTTAACAATTTGGGCAATTGCCGACACGTGGAATTCCATTTTATGTGAGCAGGGAGGGATCAATATCGGTTACGTCGTTATCTGTGAATGTTTAAGAGTTATTTTTTAAATAAACAAATGCGCAGCGGAATTTCAACGAAAGCTTGCCAAATCATTAAAACGGTTTCGAAAATTAATCTTAAAAGCATTTAGGACTTAAAGGTGTAAAACTTACGTTCACACATCGATAGCTAAGGTCTTGACTGAAATCAAATTTGAAGCCAGGTAAAGTGATCCTTGAAGCTAAAAAATTTGGATCTTTCGGTTTTATGTGATAGCTGCACTGGAATGGCTGATGCGGTAAGACGCTTCTAAACATTACCATGAAAAGATTTTAAATTTAAAATAATAAACTAAACTTTTGTATAATAGGAAGTTAAATGTGTGACAGGCTGTCACAATGTTTTATACATCCACTTTTGCAAATCCAAATCGTATTTAACCCGGAATTATTTAGACCTAGGATGTTGAGTGGTGACTTCAATCTTAGGTTAATAGACTACCTATCTAGTTGTGTTGCAGCAATTCAAGGAACAAGAAGATTTTTAAAAATCGAATATCCAATGGTGATAATAGTAATATAAATCGTGATTTAAAAAATAAGTAGTAAAGAATTAGCAATGCTGAATGCATAAAATTTAAGCTACTGCATATTAAACATATTTTGTCTGTGTATTTTTATACGGAATTGGTTAAAAAATCAAGAGTACTATTCTCAATTTACAAGCACGGTTGTGACTTTGCTTGTGTTCTCTTTTAAACGTAGCATTGAGCAAAAATTAGTGTTGAAAGTATACATCCCGAGTCATAACTATCATCATATTTATTCTCGTATTGAATATAGCATCAGCTATCAACAGTTACACGTTTTACGTAATTATAACAACGAATGCGGATTTTTTGTGGAAATAATTGTACGCATAGTTTTTTTTGGTTATATTCTGGATCATTATGAATCACGTCAGCAGCTTTTCTTCAGGAATTCTCATTGTGACTCAAGATAATGAAAATTTTCTATTTTAAATCTGTGATTTTATAAGCAAGTAGGGTGACCAGATTCCAAAATGCTCAATGGAAGACAATTCTGGGACAAATAAAAAAATTACCAATGAAAACATTATAAGTATACAAATTATCATGTGCTGCAGCTACAGAAACACCACCACCCGAAGATTTGAATTTGGAACCAAGAAATTCATTATGTATCTGGAAATTAAAACAGGTAACCCTTAAACACCGACTGTAGATGATTTGAACACTGAAACTTGTAACTTATTGTTAGAATCAAAAAATTAATAGCAAACTTAATACTACTGACAGTGCGTACAAAAAGCATTAACCTTGATTATCATGAATGTCATGAATAACCTTCCTGGCTACTATAGTTTTCAGCCTACGTAAAATCGTCATATCGCTGGATTTCTAAACCCTAAGTATATTAATAGATTTTTAATGTAAAATGTAAAAACTACTGCTGGAGGACACAAAAGAAGGGTGTACACCAACTTAGTCCTTTAAAACACCCCACAAAATGTTCATCACTGTTGAAACTTTTGACAACACAGGCAAATAACTGACACTGTAACGAAATTTTTGAAAACCCTCTCCTCTCAAAAACTACACTTTAGCCAAAATTTAAAAGAATCAGAGGAAATTTTTTTTAAAATAACCTTTTACTTTAGGGGACGTTGGGGGACAAGTTTTTCAATTGGGGACGTTCAAAGGGTATTTGGGAGGACAGACAGTTTGAATAGGGGGACTCTGGGTATGGTCAGCCTAATGTTAGACAACTTGACCTTAACATTTGTATGAATCGTTTTCAAAAATTTCACCAATACAAAACTGAATGACAGAAAAAGAACCATGCGAGTAAAACAGCACCGAATTCGCTAGTATCGACGACATCAGAGCCAGGCGTGTATTTGGAATTCATACCGCCACCTGAGTAGGAAATGCCAGGTCGACCACTCATCCCATTTAGAGCTTAATCCCGACGCTACTATCTGTTGTAATGTACGCTGCACCCAAAACTGGTTTTCCGTTTTCCAGTTCCAATTGTAAAATTTCTCTAAAAAAAGTTTCTTCCAAAGTGTGGCAATTAATTTGGTTGCCCAATCGTCGTCTTAAATATGAAGCTGAAAGTTTCATACTGTATGCTAGTTTGTTTCTACCCGTGATGTCAGCTAATTTTTGTTTATCCGTCGCAAATTTTCGCAGAACATCACTTAAGAATTTTATGTTTTTGTCAAGATGAAATACATCCTCCACGGTGAAACCAGACTTGTTTAAGTTATGATGATACTTTTTAGCCAAAGGTTGTATTGAAAAAGCTTGATTGTATAGTATCTTGTAACCGTCAGCAATCAACTCCTTAAGTGTATTAAAACCTTTTGGCTGCAACTCCACGGTGACTATGCTGGTCAGCCTGTTGCCATATAACTGTAGACATATTATCTGCATTGACGCAATTACGACTAGGAATCGTAATTGTTTTTTTGTTATTTCACCTTGTCCCAAAATTAGTGAAAGATAGTTAACCATTTTGGTGAGTACATTTTCCAAATGAAAGTTGCATTTGTATGAGTAAAGCGTAAACAAAATGATTACAAAGGACAAAACGAGCCAAACGTCACTCGGGAACGCCTCACACCAAACTCCAAATCTGAACAACGGCATTTCACGTGTAGATGCTGATCGTTTGGTCTTATTCTTTCATATGCAGATAAATACAGTTTTTAAAGAAGAAAAATGAGTAGTTTTTAGTTTTTTGAAATTTGCAGTTTTCTTAAATTAGTAAAATTTAAATGTACGAAAATTAATAAGTATTAGACAACTTGTATTCCAAAACGTTATGAATACCATTAAAGAACATGCCAAAAATTTGAAATTTTGAAATTTCAAAATTTTTGAGTTGAAAAGCTGGATCATACGTTGCACCACTGAATAGAACCTCTGGACCATTAAACCAATATAATGGACGAAACTTTGAAACGGTTTGGGTTGTTATATCATGTAGATCGAAAGTAAAATTAAAATTTTCTGCAATTGTGAGCACGAGCACCGATTGGATTTCTGAGGTACACTGAAAATGTAACCGTCTTTTTAAATGAAGGCAAACGGTCCGTTGAGTTTTTGAAGTGCTGACTCTGAAACCGCTGTGATCCCATACAATTTTACTGTTGGCATTCCTATACAAATGGTGATGAACAGCGTAAAAATCACTGTTGCTAAAGTGGTGTTGGAAATTTGCTTGGGACCACGATGTGCGGAGGCAGTAGCCAAAGCAAATATGACTCGCAAAACTTTTATTAGGCTTGCAATACAATTTTGGTGTGAGCTTAACAAATAGTTTTAATGCCGGAAATTTTGGGTAGACGTCCTGTGTTGCGTCAAATGCATCCAAATGGCTTTTCAAACTATTATTTAAAAGTGGCCAAATAAAAATGAATACAGTTCTAGATGGAACCATTTTTTCGCCAAAATTTCCCAAGGTGTAACCGTAATATGCTGTGGAAATAACAACGTTGAACGTATTTGAAAAACGGTAGTTTCCTCGGTTTAACGTGCTGATGTTTGAGATTGGCATTAGCCTTGGTGCTGGACGCAAAGTAGTGTCTGGTGGCACGCGATCTCGAAGTAGGGTGTTGGTATTATATAAGTACACAACATATTCTTCCCATTAATTGCTAAAGGGGGAAATAATTCAAGATAGGCAGTCAATTGTTTTACATTGGTGTTTTGAACTGTGACTAATTATCAAAAAAACAAACAACAATTGATGAAAGCTATTTGTCAGCATGGTGAACGGTAACTGAGTGTACCACAACTTGGAGACTGGGAAAACAAGTAATGGGGAATGTAAGAAAACTAAACTAACGATCTTTAAAATGTAGCTACAAGAGGTTAAAAAGTAGGTCTGTAAATTAAAGGTTGTTATTGGGCTCAAAAATATTAAACTTGTTATAAACTTTTGGCATAGACTGTTTTCTGCCTGCTTGTTTTTACGATTTCTTAAAACTTTCTGTTGTTTCACGATTTTCTTGTTTATTTAAAAGGAAATAGAGTTTTTATACGTATTTCGATTTAAGACATAAATGGCGGAAGAACAAATACGATGTCAAAACTATATTTTAAAGGTTAGCTATGTGGCTTAACTTCGAAACAAACATTCGGTATTTTCAACATTAGTTTCTGAAAAAAATTGTAGAATAATTAAAAAAATATTTTTTGTCGCAGTTTGCAGACATTTTTTACTGCAAATGAATGGAATTAATTTTGGTTTATATTAATGATGAAGTTCCTGATTGACCCGATTTATAGGATTTTTTCAATTTTTTGATTGTAAAAATGACGCAACACTTTTGGTCATGTGAGGTCTCAGTTTAAAGCCGATTTAATTTAGATAATCCCTCCCAAACTTCACGTTTCTACACCTAGACGCTTTTGGTAGGGAGACAATTCAGAAACGTTGTCCAAAATCGAGTTTTCCTGGCATATTTGACTATTTTCAGGGCGTGTCAACGAAGAGAAGTTTAAAGATTTCGTGCTGGTGGACCATCTCAATACGTCTAACAAATGCCGAAGACTTTTTATCCTACTCCACTAGTTTCCATTCTGTAAACTAAAGAATTATGCTAATTTTCCTAACCTTTGAATTTTTCGCTAATACAAAAATGCGAAATTTCGGATCTAAAACCTCATGCATTACAATAAAGTGTTTTTGTTATGAATCGGTCCACGAGGAGGGCGCAGTGGCGTAGCTGGCAGCACGCTGTGGTAAGATGGTGGAACGAATGTGAGCTCAGGTTCAATTCCTAGCTTGGGGTCGAGTTTTTTCTCCAACATAATAAACGCGTTTTCTTAATATCATGTTGCATATCAGTTGGAGTTTATTCCTTGCCTCACACCCCCATCCTGCGAGCAATGCACCTAATGGCTCATTGTTAAGGTTCAGACTTGTATAATCCCGATTGTATTTGAAAGTTGACAATAAAGATGGTATGGCAAATGCCGAAAACCGTCCAATTAACTTTTTTTTATGAATCGGTCCATTTATTTATATTTGTTTTTATTATTTTACGCCTGAAGCGATTTTTTATTGGTATATTAGCCGTTGATTTTCTCATAGCTCAAATTCCAACTTTATCTAAATCCATCCATTTAAATTCTTCAGCAAATTGACCAACTTTTCCGGTATAGTTTCCACAAGCTCTGATCAGTATCCTATTGTGAGCTTCCTGAACATCATAAAACCTGTCTGCGTTCTCATCATGTTTGTGTTCATCCATTACGTCCCTTATCCACCTTCCCACGTTGTCGAATAATAGATAACTTATTCTCATAGGCTCTTTTGAGTATAAATTTTTGTGCGATTATTTCTTGCATTAAATGCAGTTCTCAGGACCAAATCATTGTGAGGAATCCGATGGCGCAGCTTAAAATCTTGAAAAATGCATACTACCAGACTTGGGGGTAGTTTTTGCCCCGCGGACCAGCGTTTTCGGGTCAAAAATTGACATTCGTACTCCTACGAAATTTTCCCCACTAGATCCCCCTTACTGCTCCTATATTCAGTAAATCACAGCTGCTAGCTTCATTTTGGCATATTGACCTAAGGTGGATTCAATGGAAGACCGTTGCTATCACAACTGGAAGTCCAGAAATAACTTTTTCAATAAAAAACGTTTTTGGTAATTGTTGCATACCACACATATATTCGTTGATATTATGATGAAAGTATATTCGAAACCTAATTTTTAATGAGAAGAATCCGAAAAATCTTGATATCAGTTGTTATCTCTCCTGATTTTTATGTTTTTTATTATACTGCATCTTCTGTAGCGGTGGTCTTCCACTAGATACCCCTTAGGTCAGAATACAGCACCCAAATGTTAAGCACAGCTTGACAAGCAAATATTGTAACTGGCAAACTAAAACCACTTCCGTTAACCTCGACAAAAAGTGGAATAAGGATATCAGCATTACAATCAATACTGAGCATATTACATTAATCAAATAGGAAGTGAACAGCTCATTAAACTCCCCAAGCAGTGCTTCCATTGCTCGATACTTTTCCATAATTTGATTTAACTTGACCTCCCGCAAGTAGCTAGTGACCGTAGCGTCAGGGGCAACTCCTGTGCTTCCTGGATTTTAATTGCATCCGATTTTCCAAATGCGTTACTGACAACAACGTCTCCAACAAGCTTGCTTTTACCATCCTCGCCAATTTCACTGACATGTTCTATTATGCCATGCCATTCTATTTCGTTCTGAGCCCAAACTGGAGCTTGTCAATCATGGTCATCAGAACGACAGGAAAGTTTAATCTTCGGACAGTAATTCATTGTTTTCTGGATTTTCATCCCATCCAGTTTTCCAACGCATTACTGAGAATAATATCTCCAACAAGCTTGCTTTTACTCTCCTCGACAAATTCATTGACAAGTTATTTCACCGTTCTACACACAAACTGGAGCTTGTCAAGCATGGTCATTAAAACCACGGGAAAATTCAATTTTCTGACACTGATTGAAAACCAAAAGAAGGTGAAAATTGGGAAGGACCAGTCAAAAAGGGTGATTAAGTCAAAATACTGGGTTATTTTTTGTTTCCAAAAATATAACCCAGTATTTTGAAAGGGTTGGGATAAACAATTAGCGGTGTCAAGAGGTTAGCTGCCATATTAATGCTCATCACCAGCCACCGAGCTCGTTTGGTTGCTTTAACGAATCATTCCTTCATCCAGTTTCCGTTTTTCACGTCTTCGGCAAATGAAATAAGGTTATGGTCGAATAGATTAATAAATTTCGCCATGGTTTTTCGCCCTTTCCGCATCCAAAATATTCCAAAAACAAATATAGCGGAAATGAGAATCATCTCGGATGCTCAAAGAGTGGATTCCAAAAGACAGCGCAATTTAAAACGGTCGGTAATGAATTCAAAGAAATGGAAGTAATAATTCACAGTCAGCAGAAGAAAAAATAGTCGGAAACTTGTTGCGAAGGTTGGGAAACTAAACCAAGAAAATTTAAATCTATTTTGTTCCTTGTCTACCTCAAAAATGAAGAGTCCACTAATTTGACTTGCCCAAATGGATATTTTGAAGAGATCATCCATATGTTTTCGAATAGCCATCCGTTTTGATTCGGATTTAAATGGAAACTTTAAAAAATATTTTGTTAGTTTTATATTTTTTGGAGCTGAAAACGGCTCCACGTTGAATAGGGCTTGTTTCATTGTGAAACATTTACATTTCCCTTATGACAATGTTGAAGGAAGACTGTCGCAAGAATAAATATCTGAGAGTAAGCTATTTGTTGTAATATTTGTTAACAATTTATTGAACACTAATTCACTCAACTACATAAATATTTATCTGGAACTAATCTGCTAATGAGTTCCACTATTGTTCTTTATTATAATAAATATTCAGCATTATTTTTGTAAATAATTGTAAAGTATTGCTAAGCTATAGCTCATAACATGTGTACAAGCATCAATCTAAAGTCTACACCCGTTGGACTCACAACGTTTTAATTTGTTAATACGTAAAACAACCATTTTTCAATGAAACCCAATCTTTACACTAGAGAAACTTGTCAACTCCTCTACTCCCAAAAACTCATACAATACAATAAATAGGAACTAATTCATGGAAACTTATATCTCGCCTAAAAATACAAGAAAAATGTAGCTGAGAAATGCACATTAAAAAGTAAACTAGAAAGCAAGCAAATTTTGTTTCGGAAACAAGAATTCATTTGATTGTAAACCTTAAAATTATGTGATATTCATTAATTGCAAACCCATTTTTCAAAAATTCAATAAAAGTTAATGGTAAAACAGTAATCCGTGGGATTTGTATCTAGTAAGGTAGTAAACAACGGTAGGCTTTGCCTCAAGGATATAGGAAAGTCAAACTTTTACAAAGAAAGGTTATAGGGCCCGCTAGAATAAGGTTTCCCCGCTTAAGAAAATTCTGGATTTTCTTAATGGTTACGCACTTGCAATCAAAGGAATATGTTGAAAGTGTTCATGTACTTACTCGTAGGTTTTGCATTATAATGATTACTGTGTTTAGTCCTACAAAAATTTTAACAAGATATACAATCGAAACGACTACTTGTTGGTTCCGAAATTTGTTATTTTATCACGGTATTATGGAGCATTGTGATAATTTAATTGAGCTGTTTCGGAACTGGTTGCTTAAGGTCTTAACATACTATAGTTGTCAATATTTCTATTGTATACTTCGTCATATACTGTTTTGATTGCTTTGAAGGTTACTTCAGTAAGTTCAAACCAAAAAGTCTAAATGATTTTTCAGACTACTGACTTTAATTTGATTAGAAGTGCATGCGTTTGTAACAACTGGTTATAAACACTGGAATTAAAATAAAACAAGGTTAACAATATGAACAGGCGTCTCATTATAATATTACTACTGCTATTTGTATCCCTTTTTTTGGCTACATAAATCTTGTCATGAAGACTTGAAGTAAATACGACAAATGCAAGCATCAAAGTAATTTTACAATTTTATTGACAAGGTCTAAATCCACTACAGTACAAACTAGAGCTAAATGTTGGTACTTTGGTATTTGCTGTGCACACGGTTATTTTTTACATTTCATTGCACTCAATAATTTGATTGCCAAAGTTTGAACAAAGATAACCATTGCCACATCCTGAAATAACAATTTAAAAAAAGCACTTTTTAGTTCGAGAATAAACACTGCTACTGCCTTAGCTTGGCCTATTGAAAGAACTACAAATATAACAACGACATTTCCCGACATTGTTGGTTTGTCAATGACCATATCAGTTTTTTGAAAAGAGTGCAATCGTTCAGGAGGGAAACCGAACATCTGTTTTAACCCTTTAAATATTCCAGTTGGTATAGTAAAACTAATTCTTTGAAAGATTTCGTCGGGTATCCATCCTTATAAATAATATCCTTCACCTTTAGCTTCCAAAACTTCTTTCCCAACACTTAGCATCCTGTTTAGTTTTTTGGTAAATTTTGACAAATAATCCAGCATATTTTGGACTGGTAGCACAACAGCTTTTCTATTGCACGTTTTCAGTTCTTGTAACAAGGCTGATGATTCGAATTCTCGGAATTCCTTAAATCCTACATCTCTGACAGAACTGCTAAGATTTTTTAGCATTCCAATATGGAAATCAGAATGATCATGTAATAGTCGTACAAGCTTGGTCACCCGCAAGTTGTTGTTACTAGATCCCCATATTACTTTATAATTGAGCTTATCAATCTCCGAAAATACGTCTTTATTGAATACCTCATTATTGTCTTGATCTATATAAACAGTGGTAAACTTATGTGGATAAAACTCTGAAAAATTGGTGTTGATAGGTTCCGCAATAAATGTTCCATCCACTCTTGTAAATATTTCGAACTTGTCTTCAATCAGCTGTGCAAAGTCTGAGTAAGGAATTTGTTTTCTTGGTGCTATCATTTTATACACATTATCGTTTTTGTATGCATTACTTATTATGATTCCAGCAATATGGAGGATAAACAGTAATACTAATAAACTTGGAGCTTTAATTTGGGATTTGGTAAATGCACCACTTTGCTCTAACAAGAATCCGATAAGCTTGAAAAACGGCTCAAAAGAAATGGGTTCCAGCGAAAAGCGTTTAGGCATTGAAACTGTGCTTCGAAGGAAGCTGCTTGCATTTATCACTTGACATATTGTTTCAGGAATCGCACACAAAAATAAGATTATGATGCACAACCAGACAGGAAATTCATAACTGCTTACAAGATCTCTGAAAGCCCATCCTGCTGTAGGAGGAACTCCGCAACTAATAAATCCGAATGACGTTCCAAAATCATCTAGTCGAAAGGGTTCTTCGAGATAGACACTTTCCAGACCAAAAATTGTTTGTTGTTGCATTAAAATTGGAAAATTTGTGTAAGCGTCTAAATTTGCGCTTCTCGGATCTAATATACACTCTTTTCTACTGATGAAACCTACTGTACTGAATACCATGGTATAGTTTTGAACGATGGACATCCAAAGAGATATGTATCCGAAAAGCATAGCCGTATTGCGTGCGGAAAAACGTTCTTCTAGAAAATGCATTTTTCGATTTAAACTCCTACGATCTGCAAAGTTTTTTAAATTCCTACATAAGCTGCCATCTGGCGTGTGTTTGATAACTTCAATGGGAAGTGAGAATTTCATCATTCCTACGTTTTTACTGGTGTATTTTCCACCCGTTTTTAATTGACTGACTTTCTTTACTTTAATTTTACCATTGTACCCAGTTACTATTTGAAGAATTTGTATGATGGCAGTACTCGTTGAATTTTCGAAAGTTCGTATAGAGAAAACGAAAAACAAGCCTCTAAGTTGAAAGTTAAATTTCGTTAGACAGAGCACTGTGCTCTCTATAATAAACTTAGCCAACCAGGTATTTAGTTTATACAACGTACCGCTACGTATAACGTTTCTAATTGTTCCTTCGCTCAACACTATAAGATGAAAAGGGCTAACCGACGGAATTAGCCTAAATATATTCTTACTATGAGTGAAAGTTTTGACTGCACCACTACTCCAATTGACTTCTTAAGTCAGCCCATGATAATTAAACACCTTCGAGTCTGATCTTCGATCAGTTGTATTATATAATGTATCATGTTGCAGCAAAATATCAAGAGGTAGTAATGCCAAACTGGCTTCACAGTTCCAGGGTTTTGACGCTACTATAAACTTGGATACGCGTATATACGTCGAGTTCACCACAAATGTTAGCACAGCCGATTAGTATGTCAGGTAGACATCCAAAGAAAAGTTTAGAAGTTGGGCACTGCAGGTAATTGTTTTCAATGTCTTCACCCAAAACCTTTGTAAACTGATACGGCAACTTTGATGGCAACGGCAGTTCAAATGGAACAAATATTAAAGAAGGTGGAAGTTCGATAATGGCGATCCCGGTGTATGGAATGTACATGTTCTTTGTTAATATTGCGGATTTCATACGCTGAATGATTATTGGAACTTGAACTGGTTGCATGTCAACGTTTTGGTAGTTGGTTATTCGAATAAAGCAATTGGTTGGAAGTTCTCCTAGAACTCTATTTAGATCCATCACTAGATCTGGATTTATTTTGACATTTTGTTCTGCGTCGCTGTTGTACGGCTCCAACTCAATATACCTAAACGACGTATTTACAATTTCGTAGTAACCCATAATTCTGGCAACAAAAATTGTAACCAAGAAGTATCCGTAAAATATTTTCCACGTCATACTTATTGTCGTGCTTTGCTTTAACTAAATTGCACGTAAAACAGAAAGGATTCAAAATATGTTAAATATCGCGATTATGTCTTTAGAACGTCAATGTTGATTTTCGAAAATATTCAAAAATCGGCCTAACAAGTATTTCGACAAAAGGTAAACCTGGATTGTGCCAACGCGAATGGTCAACAAGTTTCCAATAAAGTTTTCGGCAACTTATTACTACCAACTAAGATATTCGTAACTCTCTGGTTTTTGATGGTTAAATGCAGACAAACGTCTGGTTTTTAGTTAATGTGAATAACTTTACGTGGCTTTATCTAAAGTGATTAGTCTGTTTAACCCAACATGACTCCAATAGAATTGGGATTTTTATTCTACATCGTTAATATACACCTGATTTGGCGATGATATACATAATACGTCGCAATAGTTATTTTATACTGGGATGCATTAGTTTTGAAGCGACGATAACAATATAATATAGAAGGTATACAAGCAGCCCATCAGCAGTACTTATATTCAAGTAGAATTTCGTGATCATTTTTTGCATAGTACATATGTAATAAGCTACATTCCTGAGGATAACGTTTGACAAATTCCATTAGTTAATTAATATTTCGGATAAATATTGCCGGTAAAGCTTTAGGTAATCTGTTCCCTGCTGAGACTCCTCCCTAAGATCTGCTAAAACTAATCCTCTAAAAATAATTAAGTCCGCTTACTAAACATACGTACGTCCAATATTATATGGTAAACTAAAATGATAAACACGCCCAATATTATATGGTAAACAAAATGATAAACTATTACATGGTAAACTAAAATGATAAACACGCCCAATATTATATGGTAAACTAAAATGATATACACTAAAATGATAAACATGCCCAATATTACATGGTAAACTAAAATGATAAACACGCCCAAATATTACATGGTAAACTAAAATGAATAATATTAACTAAAATGATAAACACGCCCAATATTTATGGTAAACTAAAATGATAAACACGCCCAATATTATATGGTAAACTAAAATGATAAACACGCGGTAAACTAAATGATAAACAGGTAAACTAAAATGATTATTACATGGTAAACTAAAATGATAAACATGCCCAATATTACATGCTAAACAGCCCAATTACATGGTAAAACTAAAAATGGTAAAGGTAAACTAAAATGATAAACGCCAATATTACATGTAAACTAAAATGATAAACACGCCCAATATTACATGGTAAACTAAATGATAAAACACGCCCAATATTATATGGTAAACTAAAATGATAAACACGCCAATATTATATGGTAAACTAAAATGATAAACACGCCCAATATTATATGGTAAACTAAAATGATAAACACGCCCAATATTATATGGTAAACTAAAATGATAAACATGCCCAATATTATATGGTAAACTAAAATGATAAACATGCCCAATATTACATGGTAAACTAAAATGATAAACATGCCCAATATTACATAAACTAAAATGAAAACACGCCCAATATTACATGGTAAACTAAAATGATAAACACGCCCAACATTATATGGTAAACTAAAATGATAAACATGCCCAATATTGTATGATAAACTAAAACGATAAACACGCAATGGGTTGAATTTTAAACCGAATAAATTTTAAACGTTCGGCTTTCTTTCATAAGCTGATAACGTTTGGAGCCATGTCAGTAATATTTTCGCCAATTAATTGGATACTTCAAACAATCCTACTGCCCAGTGTTGGTACAAGTATTGCACGTATTGCCGGAAATTTTCTTATGCGAAAGGGAAGACTTAACATATTACACTCATATTTGTAAGAGCAACTAGAAAGGAAAAATATTTGGTATACTTGACACTTAGTGCAGCCCAGTATGTAGCAAAGTATTGCAGGTAATAGACGGAGCCGAAAAGCCGTTGGCTTCCTTGATAATCACCATTTTCATGATTTTCTCGTGTACGAAATAATGTATTGATGCGCAATTACTAAAATATGAATTTTAATGAGATTATTAAGACAAACTATTGTTTATAGTAACATCTGGCATAGATTACACTACAGATAATTGCAATAAAACAATTTTCTGCACATTTTAAGTTTTTGTAAATTTTTTTATTCATATATAGGACATATAGGACAGTAAGTCACATCTGGATCGTATTTTCAAAGGCATTACCAGTATCCTATGCAGAAAATGGTGCTGATTCCGTCCTATAATGTCTCGTTGAAAATACGATCCAGATGCGCTGTCAAACTAAACATTTGTCAAAAAGAGGGCAAATTTGCAGGTCTTTTCTCCGTTCATGCAAGGCAGAGTTCAGCCAACAATGAAATCAGACCCATAAATATTTTTATAAGAAAGGGCACAAAAAAAGGAAGCTACAGATGACCCGAATACAGGATCGACCGAAATTCCTTCAAGTCAGCCGAATGAGAAGTTTGCTTTAAGGCCTACAGGTTAGTCGAATTCGTTCAATTAAAACCTACAAGAAAGCCGAATTACAATTCGGGTAAAAGGAGCTACAGGGAAACCGAATGATGTGAATTCGGGTAAAATGATCTACAGGGCAGCCGAATGATGAGAATTCAGATAAAATGACCTACAAAGAAGCCAAATCACTTGGATTCGGGTAAAATGACCTACGGGGAAGCCGAATGATGAGAATTCGGATGAAATGATCTACAGGGCAGCCGAATGATGAGAATTCAGATAAAATGACCTACAAAGAAGCCAAATCACTTGGATTCGGGTAAAATGACCTACGGGGAAGCCGAATGATGAGAATTCGGATGAAATGAACTACAAAGAAGCCGAGCCACTTTGATTCGGGTAAAACAAGCTTCAAGACAGCCGAATTTTATTGATTTAGGTTAAATGGCCTGCAGGGACACCGAATCAATTAGAGTTGGGTAAAATAACCTACAGGGAAGCCGACTAGAGGATAATAACCAAAATTATAACCAAACCTACTTGAATATACAATTAACTCAGGCATTCGGGTGTCTTCTAGTTCATTTCACCCAAATTCCCATCATTCGGTCACAACATTCCCTAGGTAAAAAATCAAGGGTTTTTTAAAATTCGAAAAAACACCCGCGAAAGTTTGAAAACAAAATTTTTGTAAATTTTCGGTTATAAATAATTTAAATTTTTAAGTTTTATTTTAAAACACTTAAAAACGTATCTTACGGTGTTATAAAAATTAGTTTGGTCGAAGAGAATTATAGATTTTGAACGATTTAAACACAAACATTTTGTTTTCAAACTTTCGCGGGTGTTTTTTCAAATTTTAAAAAACCCTTGATTTTTTACCTAGGGAATGTTGTTAGCTATATGTGTTCAAAATTTCAGGTCAATCGGATGATAAACGTAGGAGAAAATGGCGTCCCTTTAACTGCCCACGTTGATTGTATTATTGCCCCTGCTTCAAATGTCTTAACTTGCCCCAACCAGAATGACTATCTATCATGCATACGGTGGTCTATAATATTAGCATAAGTTTTAACTGGAAAAAGTTTTGAGAGGCAATCGACTTTCATAAAGCTGGTGGAATTATTCAAATTATCTGAATAGCTTAGAAACGTTGTGATTTTGCTGTAGGATTAAGTAAATGTGTGAGCACCTCGATTTTTGGGGTGCCTTTGCTTCTGCGAGATTTTTACTACAAGGTGCCGGATGCATGTAACTTTACAAATACTCTTGACATGATAAGCTACAGAATGGTTTTTTCAATATTCATCATCTTGTAACATAAATCTTTCATTAAAACATTTAGCCATAACATCCTAAATTCAACGTGCCATTAACCTATCACCGCTACAAACTGACAACATTTCTTAGCAGCTTTCCTGTTTACTGTATCGGATTTTTACAAGCTTTTGTTTTGTACTAGAAAACGTTGTTTTCAGTTATATTGGAAAGATTTGTAAAGCCATTTCTTTGTAAACCTGTGGCAGAACGTGAATCAAATTACGATATTGCACAATGTCAAAAAATTAAACATATTGTGACGCATGCCTCTTTTAGTACGAATTTTTTGTCTTCGTTTCTTACCTAAAAACCAGATTTCTAGTGATAGTGTAAAAATATGTGCTGACGACGATGTCGGCCCTTAAAGTGTTAAAAAATGCACACAGGTAGAGTTGGGGGTTCCGCAGCCCTCTAAGACCATTGATTTTTGGTCAAAACAAAGTATACCTTCTCCTACATGATTTTGGAGAATACTTCCCCCCCTTTCGCTTTCGTAAGAGACAGGTTGTTAGCTTCATTTCGCCATCTTTAGCTAAGCAGCAGCTGGTAGGAGACCGATCCTATAGTGGCTAGAGGGCTTCAAAATAATTTTTGTGCATTCAAAAATTACAGCATTTTGTTTTAAATTTGCATAAGAACCACTCTGTTCGTACATTTAATGATGTAAGTAGATCAAAGCATTAAGTTTTCACAAAATAAATAATTCAAACATCTGCTTTTGACTTATTAGTAGTTGTGTCTCTCCAGATTTTTTCAGTTTTCAATTACTTCAAGCCACGACAGAATCGGTTAGGTTAGGTTCCCCGAAACTTTTTTTGGGATTGAGATACAAAGAGTTCAAAATGGGCTATCGGTACGAAATTTAGTGCTTTTAAGTACTTTTATATAATCAACTCGATTAAAAGCACCAAAAAATTGTGATAAACTTTTAACGTAAATAATAAAAGCCACCTAAGCGGACTGATGGAAGTTGCTGAAGGTGCATTACCCTAATAGCAGAACCTTTATAGTTTGCATGGTCCTTGCATGGTTTATGTCGGTCATGAAAGGTATGGCTGGTCAAAGAATTGGCCAACATAACATACATGGCCCGTACAATTAGCTTCCATGTAAACCGTTGATGCTAAACAAAGAAATTCTCGTTCATTCAACGAATGGGCCAAACATTGCCCGTACTTTTCATAAGTTTACGCGCCTAAGGATAAACGCAAAATGTGCACAACTTCTAGAAAAGGATAGTTGGGATTTCTGCTTAAGCTGTGTGTGACGAGATACGTTCAGTACATTTTATCATATTCATCATTTCATACACAACAAGGATAAAATATCTTATTCTTTTGTCCACGTGGTTATGTACAAATAGGTAAAGGTTGGACATATTCATGACTCATCCACGTTTATCAGGGAATACAATTTGCTAACCATCGAATAAATTTAGTTCAGTGAAAGAAATTTGTTATCAAACTACTGACATTAAGTGACGTGTACGATTAATTTGAATTGGAAATCATTTGTTGTGAGTGACACGAGTGTCGTTTTCGTTTATCCTATTTCCAGTGGACAAGGAATTGTGCTTATATTTAATGGTGAGAATTACAATAATAATTTTGATTGGGTTTGAATGCGATTTCAGAGTAAAGTGATCACTTATGTTGTTGTCAATTTTAGGTATAGTAACGTCATTAAATCACGAGTGTTGTAGCAGTGTAGTTCGGAGTGTCATTTATTCGGTACGTCCATCAAAATAAAACATTTAATACCAACCGCTATAACAATAATAATAATATGTTTATCCTGCAGCTAAACACATGGCAGTCTATTGTCAGCGTCCTTATGCAGTTGTCGAGTTCTTAGATGAAAATTCAAGTGGCGTGATACTAACATCGTGGCTGATTGATCAAACAACATGTAGATATCCATAACCAGCTGCATTCAGAGCAACTAAATTCATCCGGGAAATAGATATTCCTCCAAATAACTTACAGGACGATAACTAGGAGAAACCATAAAGTACGCGTGTTCACATATACAGGTAAACAAGGGATACAATCAGTAATATGACTAAGTTAGATTGTGTATCGTTGCTTATCATTGTTTTGAACGTTTTAGATACGTACGAAAAAGGAAAATCCAAAGCCGACAACGCTGTATACACATCAAATGTGGAGTTTGAAGTTGAAGAAGATCGATTTAAGTACAAAAAAGCAAGTAATAGGCCAGTTTATGACAGCTCATCAGATGATGGGAAGCCATCTAGTAAACGAAAGCGAAATACAAACAAGTAGCAGAGAGCGACGTAATGAAATCAGTCAGAACTCTGCGCCGGAAGGTACAGGCTCAATTCAGGATGTGGATGGATTACATTTCAACTAATGATGCTTCGATTTCTGCGAATGTTGGTTGTAACGAAGCGTCCTCAAATATTGATAGAACGTTTAGCGATAAGGCTTTAATAAGACATTTTGTTAGTGAACCTAGTCAACATTTTAGGTAGTGAACCTAGTAGTAAGTGCCAGGTAACTCATTTTCCAATAGAAAGGATAGCAGGAGGTGACTTTGTATACTTTGGAATCCAAACTTTTTTCAAGAGTTTAAATGTCAATAGTATATCAATATCTAAATATCCGATGATACAACAACCCGACTTGGTTTCTATTTAAATAGGAATTGACGGTGACAGACTTTAATGTATAAAAAAGTGGATTTATTAATACTACGTTACCAGATACTATAAAATATGTGTATAAGAATGTTTCAATTACTAATAATATCGGTAATAATTGTTTCTTGACTAAATATGGTACATAAATAGTTGTTAAAAGCATTGTTACCGATTGAAATAAGCAGGCTGTGTTGATGTGTCTAGAACTTAAAATTAAGCAACTTTATATGTATCCTTTTGATAGCCTAAAGGTCGGCGTGTGCTTGGCTGAAATAAGTAATTCTGAAATAGCTTTAAGTTGTGAAGACTTGTCCCGTAAGTGTGTTATGTTACCGTTTGATGGAAAGTTTGTATGTACACCATTTACTAATAAAATTTTATCGGCATAAGAAATAAATATGACTGGCAAGGCTTGGCCCATTACTAATTTACTTTCGAAACCAAATAATAGAGGCATATTATTGATTGGAAGAAATCTTTAGTTAAAAGTATGGGCGTTGCATGGCCCATGGTATATATGGTTAAAATGTGATGCACAAAATGTATGGGAGTTGTATGGGACAATTATGTTATGTAATGTATGCCCGGTGCATCTTCGGCTACGCGGCCAAAATATTGCATGGGCCAGACAACATACCTTTCATGGGCCCTGAACTGACCAAGCACTTTTGCTATTAGGGTGTTTGGTGTCCTAAAGGTGACATTCTGTCAAGCAGATGACATTTTTTATCGTTCAGTCATATCATTTATCAAATCATTTTTGCTCATTTTCAGTCAAATCTATCTTTTATCTTCGCGTGCGCCTAACGTTCAAATAAACCGATGTCACTGAATTCCATGGATGCTTCTGAACACTTCCATTTTAAATGTCATATTATCAAAATTTGTTATGCAGAGCTGGATTATACCAATAAACCCAAACTTGATACATGTGTTTGCAAAAACATATTTTTCAGTGTTGGCTGCTAATACCAACCAATTCTATTCCCCAAAACCAATTTTCCAAATCATTTGACCGGAAATTAGATCGACGGCCTATGCAATAATTTTATGCGGTACTAATCTATTCTTTAGCAGTTATCATTTGGCAGCAAAACTAGAGAATGTAAATACAAATGTTAACATTTTAAAGTGCAAAATACTATTTTCTCAAAAACATTATTAGTAAATCAAAGGAGCACCTGAGCGAAATAGTGCAATCACTTTCCTTTTTAAAAATCGTGTGTAAAATTTAATCCACCTTTCATTCTATAAAACTTCTTTTTATTTTTGCTTGTCTTTTTTGTAAGGTTTCTTGCAGCAAGCTTACATTAGATGGATACAAGTTACACTGGAACGTTTTGCTTACATATATGACTTTCCTTTTTATTTAAGCTGAGTAAATGTTGTATTCGACACGTAGTCTTAACAAACAGATGAGTGCAAGAACATTTCGCAACAAAAAAAACAGTTCTCTGTCAGTGTCAACTATTACCTTAAAACCAATTGGTGATACAAACTTCACTTGAATTTTCTATGTTTTAAGATACGACCTACCTAATTCAATTTAGTTGAGTAAACGCTGTAATCGACAAGTAGTCTTAACAAAAAGAGGAGAGCCAGAACATGTCGTGACAAAAATTAAGTGGTTTGGCAACGTAAAATATGATTTCATGATTTCAAGCGATGATAATAACTTCATTTAAATTTTGTACATTCAAAAATATATGACCTTCTATATTTTTGACACGTAGTCTTAACAAAACGATCAAAGCTGAAACATGTCGTGACAAACAACTCATTGGTTTGGCAACGTTAATATCACATACTAACTGAACCTCGAAAAATACATTTAAAAGATATTTCCATTTGAAACAAACTTTCTTATATAGTAGCTTAAATCCTCTGCTTGTTAATTTTTAATACATTCAAACTATGTGCAAGATTGTTGGCCGCAATTCAGTAGAAGTTGGTTCTACAGACATATTTTGACTATTAAAAAATCAAGAAATATCTTAATCGAGTATCACAACATCCATACAATAAGTTTACATGATTGTGTAACAAAAAGCTTTAAGCTGAGCAGCAGACTTGATAGAAAATGATGAAGCTTTCGGAACGTCACAATAGTTCTCCAAAACTGACCTTTTTAGTTATAAAACTCTTGTGGAAATCCTCATTTATTATGTGTGCACCACTAATGCTTAATCAGGAATTGAAATTGTTTCAAGATTGCAGTGTGAATGTTGTAATGAACGACGTCGATGCAAACGTGAGTTAATATTTATTCTAATTAGAATATTAGTCATCTAATTAAACTACTAAAATTGCGTATCCTTAAATATTACCCAAAATTTCAAAAATATGGGTAGTTTGAAAAGAGTGAATTTGGGTAGTTTTTATTCATAATGTTGTAGCTTTATACTTTATATTACTAATAATTACAGAATGGCGCTGTTGGAGGATTGTATGAGTTAAATCCACTGAGCTACCAACTACCTCTCATATTGTCTAGATATAAATACAGAAGACATAGAAATGAGAAACGATCAACCTACAATTATATGGAATGTGATGGCAAGCCCGCTTATCACACAAATGGGCAAGGCTTTAAATTTTTTGCACCTCCACATCATAAAAGCTCCTGCTTCGTACAAGTCTACATTAATCCACGCCGGTGCAGAAATTGGGGGCCGACATTTGCAGGCTGGTCGTCAAAACATGCAAAACCAAAGGAACAACTCTTTTCAACTTTGGACACCTTCGTATTGTCATGGCTAGCACCAATATTTGACTATCGGGTTCAAACCTACCGATTCAAAGAAAAAAAATGCTCACTCTTTTTAGAACTGGACTCTACTTTATACATGTAGAATCATCCAGATGGCCCTCGCATTACAAAAATTTAAACTACATAGAAACGCCACTTAGCCTACCGGAAACATTGTGGAAGAATCCAGTTATGTGGGGTGGAAGCGGTTGCGCTCCACAAAGCTTGTTTTTGGTATACGTTACTCCAGAACATTCAGGTCTTACGTAACTCGCTACACTTTAATAGCTACAGGTTGGGTGCTCACATTCAGTCGCTCATATAATGCAATTCCAAATATGGAGCGATACTACTCAGCGAAAATTCTTAGCAAAACTCAATTAATGGGATTGCGTCAAATAGACAAAGAAGTTTTCATGGTTGATGTAGATGAATACTCTCCGAGATTTCTGTCTCGTAGCCATATCCAGTACTTTTTAGACTGGAATGTAATGGATGATGAATTCGCACTGCAAAAAGTATTTCATGGTTTGATGTTTAAAAATATTACGTACATTAACCGCCGCAGAATTACAACGGAAGCACAACAATTGCACCTTACAATTGGAATCCTTGATGAGGCATTTGCAAGAACAGAACTCACGTACAACACGAAAGCTCATCAGGTTCACTTCATCACCTGCGCACACACAGAAAAGCCTTCATTTTTGTCCCTAATTGGCTACATTTCTGCTTACGATTTGCCAACATGGTTGGTGCTCCTGTCTTTTGGTATTTGGTGCGGTTTCCTGCTCCATTGGGTAGTGATAAGCGCATCAGAATATAAGATGTATACAGACTGGAACCTTGTCGCGTTTGCCTACAGCGTTGTGGTCGGACAGGGAACTCGATTTGTACACATAAATAAATGGATTGGAGGCAGCTGGATGCTTGCAGCTATTATAATATCATTCTTTTACCAAGGCAACAACATCAACCAGCTCACAGCACCGCTTAAACCAAAAAAATTGGAGACCTTCGAGGAATTGATCAACGGCAATTTTAGCATCTATTCACCAGCTGATCCAACAGAAATAATGAAAATCGTCTTTGGAACCTATGATTATTCGCGCATATTTGAGAAACTGGAATATAAACATTTTCTATTTGGGCGGCTGTATTTCTTTAAGCACTGGAATATGTCAAAAGAAGAGGAAACGAAAATGAAATCAATGACGGGTTGCCAGCAAACTTTCGGGAAGTGCAGTTCATCCAGCAGGATTACTACTACTTAGGGAAAATCTCAAAATGTGGAAAAAACGTTTATGTGGACACTTGGTCTAAAATACTTAGAATGCAAAGTGCCCTTTACTTTCTTAATGGAATAAGAAACGAAGATCTAACTTTAAGCAGGATACCGTACGATTATATGTACGAGAACTGGCTTGTTGCGAATTCACCCTATCCTGCAGAACTCGTTCTCATTAGAGCAAGGTCTATTTTTCAGTCCGGATTGGTTCAGCTGTGGAAGAATGGTCGGTAAGGATTAAAACATGGAAGAATCTACTGGAAAATGCTCGCAATTCTACTGCAGACGTTAAAGCTCTGTCTATGAAGGATAATATTGTGGTTGTATTTTATATTCATTTAACCTTTTTGGTAGCCGCAATCATTTCGTTCCTAATTGAAATTCGAAAC
>LJIJ01001937.1:0-33727 GCA_001718145.1 Orchesella cincta
ACAAATATATATTTTCAGCTGATACCTGACGATACTGCCAGATATGTGGGAGATTGCTTGCGGATCGATTGGCTAGGATAAAGACTTGCTCAAGCTAAACAGTAACAGGTTCAGAAAAGATTCAGAAATTATTGAAGAAAAATTATGGAAATGCTACGACCTGCGTAACTCCGCACCTAAACAAATAATATTCTTCTTTATATTCGACGACTTTGTCTAACTGGGTTTAACTATGATTGTTGTAGGCTTCAAGATAGAAATCATTAGTCTAGAACGCATCTGGTACCCGGACGGAAAACTATTACCACTAATTGAATGCATTGAAGACGCTGTGGTAGGATATTGTGATCATTGTATTTTTATTACATATTAAGCAGTTAAATTGACAAAGTCATTAATGCCTTTTATTTCAGAATTGCTAAGGAACACTAAACAATGCATATTGTCATATCATGGTTATGGACAGACCAAAATAATAGTACTTCTTAAACTTGTTTGAATTGCTAATGGTTTATTTAGGATAAATTTTTATCTTTAAAGAACGGGATTTAGTATGGTTTACAATTTTAGGGTAACATTATTACCTAAAAATATACAACAATATTTGCACATTGCCTTGTTGTACTACCAAGCAGGCGTTGTGGTGTAAGGCAAGTTTTAATAATTAATAAGGTTGTTTGCTAAATCATTTATCATTGATCATAATGATATTGTAAAATAATACTTTTTGTAACTGAAATAAATCCTACAAAACTTCATTGATTGCTGCTTCACGTTCTAAATAATAGTCTTTGACATCAATTGCATAATAATTTGTCATTGGTTCTACAGAAACTCTAATACACTTAAGTTACACTTACAAGGAAGACTCTCCCACTGAAGTCTAAACCAAGTGATGCCATTTCCCGTGTCTAGGGTAAAAAAGTGTGCTGAACACAATGGTGGCTCAGTTTTCTGTAAAACTAAGTTTTCGACGACCTAGGAGACTCCAAAAGGTCACAAATCTGCGCGCGCTTCCCATGCCCACAACCATTTGTTTTGCTTGCTCAGCTGTTCCGTACTGGAACTACCAGAGACATGCCGGCTGCTCAAACGATGCATCAAATTGACCTTAGCTCAGCGGCGAGAATTAAACTACTTCTGATTTGTGCAATTGCAAGAAACTTTTGTGTTGTGATTGAGGTTGGTAAAGTTTGATTACTTTGATTTTATTGGCAATCAAACTCTACTTGTCAAGTTGTTTCCAAAAAAATGTTTGTTATGAATATGAAAACGATAGAACCACCGCCCAGCTTAGGTCAATTTGCTGCATCTTTTGAGCAACCGGCATGTCTCTTGGTAGTGCGGAACAGCTGAGCCAGCAAAACAAATGGTTGTGGGCATGGAAGCGCCGCGCAGATTTATGACCTTTTGGAGTCTCCTAGGTCGTCGAAAAACTTTATTTTTACAGAAAAACTGAAGGCTACCATTGTGTTCAGCACACTTTTTTACCCTAGACACGGAAATGGCGTCACTTGGTTTAGACTTCAGTGGGAGCGTCTTCCAGGCTTGTATAATCCAACATTTTCGACCCGGAGATGATTAAGGATGTTATGCTTACATTGTTGGATTAAGGATTATGGATTAATTGCCTAATTTTTCTGCCCAAAAAATTATCAGGATGGATTAATGCCTATTCCAGCTAGCCTGGATTAAGATATGGCCATTAACTAATCTGATTAATAATTGGATTAAGTGCAAACATTAACAAAAAATACTACAAGTAAACGTATAAAAATGGGTTTTACACATGATTGGTTCCTATTTTTAACTGGTGTAACACAAATAAACTAGTATTTGTTGTAAAATTCATTAATGAAAAACATTGAATTAAGTTCGGCTTTAAAATTGCTGAGTTATCCTTGACTCTTCATCAGTCATTGTCAATTAGAAACATTTAGAGTTCAAAATTTAGATTTCTAGCAGTAGTATTGTAATAGAAATTCAAATCAAGGTCTTGAAGAGTTAGTTTATTTCTTATAAGACGTAAATTCTTCAAAAAAAACCGTGTGTGACGCACATTTAAATGCTTGAAAACAAATGTATATTCTAATGCTTCAGAAACAGAATTTTTTCCACAAATTGTACGACTAAAATGGATAAATCGGTAAAAAATTCAAAATTTTTGGCGTGGATTTAGTGGTTTGATTAATCCCATATGGGATTAATTAATCTGATTAGTTTTACTCAAAACCCAATTACTCGGATTAAGGATTAGATGAAATTGTGGAGATTGGTGGGATTAATGGATTAAGGATTAATCTACGGCAAAAATTGAGTGTGGGATTGAGGCATTAGGATTAAAATTAATCCTTAATCGATGGTAAAGGATTGAAATTAGTTAATCCATGGATTATACAAGCCTGGCGTCTTCCTTGTTAGTTACACTAAGCAAAAGTTTTGCTAACTATGGGTTGGGTTGGGGTTCATTAACATCATAGAGCCCAAACGTTAGTAATAGGAATCTCGATTGCGGCATGATTTTTTTCTTGACTTTTTATGTCATATCTTGATAGATCACGTAATTCTAAGACTACATGTTTTCTTCTTTTTTCGGGGTAAGTTGAGACACGCGAGTAGGGGCAACTGGAAGTTTGAACAACGAATCGCCATTTGCGCCTTCATTTATGGCCGATTGACATGAAATTTTGCATGCCCATAACTTCAAAGAATTCCCCAGAGTGCATCTGAATCATTTGAAAATTCGAATATGGCGGAGTTTATTAAAGTTTGAGAAACTGAAACTACTTTTTGATAAATCTGAGCTATGGCGACCATAATCTACACTCCTAGAGTATAGAGTAATCCATACTCTTGTTTTTTGAAAATTTGACCGTTACAAAATTTTATTTTTGGCACCAAAGCTTCTTTGCGTAAAATTAAAAATTTCTTTCATAAATAGTTAGCCTACACACATAGGAAGCAAACTGAAAAAAATTTCACCCAAATCCGCCAAGTAGTTTTTAAGATATTTAAGTTTTAAATAATTAACTCAAATGTTCCATGAACCAACTAATCTAAATATCTCAAAAACTACTTGGCGGATTTGGGTGAAATTTTTTTCAGTTTGCTTCCTATTGTGTAGGCTAACTATTTATGAAAAGAAATATTTAATTTTATGCAAAAAAGCTTTGGCGCCAAAAATAAAATTTTGTAACGGTCAAATTTTCAAAAAACAAAATATGGATTATCTATATTTTAGGAGTGTAGATTATGATCCCGTCCTCAGATTTAATCAAAAAGTAATTTCAATTTTCAAATTTTAATAACTCCCGCCCATATTCGAATTTTCAAAAATGATTCAAATACACCCTGGGGAATCCTTTGAAGTTATGGCATGCAAAATTTCAGGTCAATCAGCCAATAAATGAAGGCGCAAATCGCGATTCGTTGTTCAAACTTCCAGTTGCCCCTACTCGCGTGTCTCAACTTACCCCGAAAAAAAAAGAAAACATGTAGTCTTTGAATTACGGGATCTATCAAGATATGACATAAAAAGTCAAGAAAAAAATCATGCCGCAATCGAGATTCCTATTACTAACGTTTGGACTCCATAGTTATTACTGATGCTTCCAATTCTTTTTGCAATCTTCCTTGCCAGCTTAATTCGTATATCTTAGTTCTAGACTCTTATCCGGATATACCAATCAGTCTTGTAGACTTTAAAAGACCTTAGGTACATTGGACTAACTCTGTGCCCCTAGATAAAGCCATGTGTCCGTGCAAGTGATCTCCTGGCAAATTAGCATGGGCAGGCATAGGGCATTCCCCAATGCGAGTGTGCCTAATATTACCCATGTAAATCGTTTAACTTGGCAGGATAATGCGAACTTCGTGTTCTCGTGCTCCAGTGCCACTCTGCCCGAAAGGAGGTTTAAGAAACCCATGATTAATGCAGGCTCATAATTTTTAAGTCATTTAATCCACCAAGCATAAAAGATTTAATTGCGGAAGCGCTTTTACAACCTCATTATTCCATATTCATTGATCACATTTTATAGTCCCTCACGTCATCTCAAAGCGTTTATAACTGACTTCCTTGGAGTATGTAGTTTGTACTGATACCACAGTTTTTAAATGACTACATATAGACCTGCAGCTTTACATTAGCTAAATTATACTTGGCAATGGACGAGCCTTCTTCTGATTTTTCTCTAAGTAGTTGCAGTTTCCAATGCGTAGGGTTTGCGTAACTCTATTACGCAACAAATATTAGACATTAAAAATAATATTTCAATAACGTTACTGTATTTTAGACGCTTTTCAAATCCGTGGATCCTCTGCAGACTATTACCCAGATGTGACGAACTGTTTTAAAGGGGTTGCAAGAAATGAATCAGTTGCGGTTGAGATTAATGGGAACCATTACAACGGTTGCATAGATTGTAATTCCTCTATGGTAATAAACTAAATAGACCATTTCGAATTAATCAAATTCAAGCACTCTAATTGGCAATACTTACTAATTACGCTCCTGCAGGACCAAACCTCGCTAAGTTGGAAATTCTGCATGTTAGCTTATAAAGGGCTGGTATCACGTCAGGGAAAATCGGATGATGTTATCATAATTTCAGTCATTCCTAACGATACTGCCCAATATGTGGGAGATCTTCATGGGATCCATTGGTTTGATCCCAAAGTGCAAAATGATAGCAGAGTTAAAAAAGACTCCCAAACCATTGAAAGCAAACTATGGAAATGCTATGATCTGAGTAAACCGACACGGAGAATTTTTTTAAAAAATTCTAAATTGGGGCATTTACTTTAATTCTTTGTTGCATTAGGATTCAGAGTAGAGAAAATAACCGAAATAGGAGTCATTTATGAATCCGAAAAACTAACAAAACTAATCAAATGTATTGAAGACGCAGTGGTAGGTTCATAAGGCGATTATAATATTTAAAATGTATCTTAATTTAATAAGGAGTCACGAAACTCAAACCATAATGTATTCTTTCAGAAATGCTATAGGACTGAGGATATTGTCATGCAACTGTTGTGGAAAGACCGGAAGATTCTTAATCTTAGATTAGATTAAATACATGCTAGCCAATCGCAGTTTTTTTATTTAACATTTAATTTATTTGTTACACACGATATAGTTAAATTACGTAAACTCAATTCATAAAAACTAATTGCATACAGAATCCGATAGTTGCGTTAATTCAAACAGTATCGTCTTTCTGGAGTCTACAAATGTATACGAAGAGTTTAAAATCAGGTATATTGATTTGACGTTAAATTCATTAACAAAATTTTACGAAACCATCAAAAGAAAGGCAGGTAATTATTGATGTTTATAAGCTGGGAGGTTTAAATCAATTCGACCAATTTCCATTACACAGTTTTAAACTTGGGACAAGGACTGTCAGCTAACCAGAACAAATTAATTAACAAGAATCCGACACATTTTTTTCGAAGATAAACGAATATATTTGTGACCCAGCGATGATGTTAATCAAAATGTAAAGCCAGATGCATGGGTGCAGAATCTTTTTCAGCATGAAAATTTTCCTCTAGTCGACCCTAAAAACTTTCTCTGTCAAAATTTAAATTTATGTTACCTTCTTGTGCCTAAAACTTACCCGTGCATATATTTCGATTACCTGGAAAATGAATTCTTTCTGTTTTTCTGATTGATTACTTTCAAGATTGACTATTAAGTACAATATTTTAATGAAGCTCAAAGTCCCAAATGATCTCAAATAATTTTCTCGTTTTGCACACCTGTCCCATGTTCAATTTGCCAACGTTCTCTCTACAGTTAGTAAATAAAGATTTACTCCCTTGATAACTGCTAACTTTCAGGGCTGCCAGATTCTAAGGAACCCAAAATAGTACACTAAGAAATAAAATTTTGAACCAAAATTTCTGACAACCAAAACAGGGAAAATGAAATTCCAGATAAAAATGGGCAAGGTTATCAACCAATTGGGTAATTTAGGGCATTTCGAGAGTTTGTTTTTAGTTTGAGAGCAACGTTTAATAGTCTGAGGACGATTTTTTAGTAGTTGAAGGAAATTTTTACCCTTTATGTCACATTTTTTAGCAATTTTCACGTTTTTATTGGGATTTTTTCATAGAGCTGTCCCGTTTTAGAGAAATTATTACGTTTATAGAGCAATGTTCCACATTTTTAGTGCAATTTTGGACATTTCGATAATGATTTAACGAATTTTTTTGATAAACTAATGCTATTTTGGGTAATTTAAATGAAACTTAATACTCTTTGGCTGCCTTTTTGCAATTCAGTGCTTAATGACAGCACAATAATCAGCCATTTAGCGCTGAAAAATTTCAATTTTCAAAACATTAGGTTTCACCGTTTATGGTCAAGAAAGGTCAGACCATAGGTGTAACCAATCACTCATAGTGATCGGTCAAAGAGTGATTAAGAGGGATTATTTTGCAGATTTTAAAAGAGGGGGGGATTGAAGAGTGGTTCAAGAAACCCAAAAGAGTGAGGTGAAGGATTTTTTATTTTAACAAAAAAGAGGGATAAAGTGGTGAGTGATTTTCAAACCCATTAAAAAGAGTAAGAAGGATTTTTTGCACCAAAGAGTAAGAAGGAACGGTATGGGGCTTCCTTAAAATTAGGAAAAATCAGAACAAAAACAGTAAAGAAAGGTTTCGGCGTTCAAATAAACACTGAAAATGATGACCTTTATACTTTATAACGCATAATACGCTAGATTCTAGACTTTGTTTGTTCAAAAATGGTCATTTTTAGGTGAAAGTAATGAGGAATTGGTTTTGATTTCGAAAAGAGTAACAAAGAGTGATGTGAAGGATTATATAAATGTACTGCAAAAGAGGGAGTGAGAGGGATTATTGAAAATTAGAAAAAAGAGTGAAGGATTGGTGAGTGGTTTTGGTTTTGAAAAATAGGGAGGGATGTGAACGGTTTTGAGAATTCAAAGAGTGGTGAGGGAGTTTTCGATCCCATGATACATCTATGACAGGCAGATGCCAAACTTAAGTTCATCTTTCGCTTTCTTTTTTCTTCCCTTTCCCTTCCTTCCCTCTCCTTTTTCCTCCCTTCCCCTTTCTCCCCTATCCTTTTATTTTCCTTCCCTCTCCTTTTTCCTTCCATCCCCATTTTTCTCACGTTTTCTTCCTCTAGTCGCACTATAGTGCTATAGAAGATTCTGCACCCATGTCACATACAAAGTTTGGCTGCAACTGGAGAAAGCATAAGAAACATCTAATTATATGCGATGAACAGGTCTAATTATAAGCATTCTTTTGCTCCTGAGATGAGAGGCGAAAATTGAAACAAGAGTTGATTTTCAACACATGTTTAATAATTATGTAAAAACATGTGCGAAATCAAAAATTTGTACTTCCAGCTCCTAAAAATCTCAAATGCTGTAGTTACGTTCTGACAATTCTAACGAGACCACCTCGTCGATTTGGTCTACTAGCTCATTATCACGTGTAACTAGTGTGGTTAAATGGATTTTTTGCAACGCGTTGTCACTTTGGAGAAAATAATTATTTTCAAATTCCCATTTCAGATTTTCTTATGAAGAATAACATGAGAAAGAACGGCCGTCAGTTAAATGCTTATATCTTCTAAATTTTCATACAGATTTACATGAAATTTTTTCCATTACAATCCTTACAAAATTCTACAGAAGATTGTACTCCATGAAAATATAATGAATAATGTTGTATGAATGTGTAATCAACCACTCTACAAAAGCGATGTACGTTAAGTACAGCTACGGCTACATTTTAATCGGAAATTGTAAAATTGAGACATAGGTTAGTCCCAAAATGAAAATTGGAATCCTGACATGCCTAATCTCTTTAAATAGCCCGATCTATAATATTTAACATACACAATCTTGCTAGGGAGACCAAAAGCACACACTACAACATTATTCATTCTATTTTCATGGAGTTCATCTATCTTCTGTATAATTTTGTAATGATTACAATGGATTTTTTTTATGTAAATCGGTGTAATAATTTCCAAGATGTAAGCATTTAACTGACTGTCGTTCTTTCCAATGTTTTCCCCATAAGAAAATCTGAAATGGGAATTTGAAAATAATTATTTTCTCCAAAATGACAACGAGTTGCAAAAAATCCTTTTAACCACGATAGTTACACATGAAAATGAGCTAGTAAACAAAATATGAGCCAAGTCGACGAGATCCCACTTATAAGGTCCCCTCGTGAGCAGCACGAATGGAGCAACTTTGCTGGCAAAATTTTTGGGATAGTCTCACTCAAAGAACTTTTCTTTGGCAACGTGTACCTTCCGGCGCAGTTGTTGAGTTAATTAGTAAAAACCAATTAAATCAATTTCTTATTTAAATTTTGTGTACTTATTGCATAATGTACAGGAGATTGAAAACAACAGTCAAATCTTAAGTGGATGCAAAGCAATATTGTGACGCGCCGTATACCATATAGGTAATCATATACTTTCAGTGTGGCGATAAGGAAAGGATGGTTTGTTCATCATAATAAAGAGAGAGCAGTAGGATTTACAAAAAGAGGAAAATATGCACGATTAATTGATTAAATGTTATCAGTTTTGGAAAATATTTCTTTGTGTGCAGGTGTTGGATTACACAATCCCCCATTGAAGATCTGATTTGTTCAGAATAAATATCATGTGCAATATCAATCAATGTCATCAGGGTAACTTGGATATTTACTTCAAACATATTTTTGCCTGCTATTGTTCAATACTATTGCCAATCATCTCTTTGGAATGCTGCCTAATCATTTCATAGTCATTCGTTTGTAGTTGAAATATTTCCGACATATGTAGAGTAGATTTGGTCAGACTCGACTAACGTGCGTCAAGATGGCGTCCATTACCTACCATTACCTATTACCTACTATTACCTAGTTTTTTACCTACTATTCCTACTTTTATTACTACTATTACCTACTTATTACCTACTATTACCTACTATTATAATTACCTACTATACTACTATATTACCTACTATTAACCTACCATATTACCAGCTATTAGCTACTAAATTTGTACTCCAAAAATTATCTGGTTCAAGTACCAGCCGCCGGAAGACACCGATGCTATTATCACCTACCAGGATACGTGAGCTACCAACTTTTTATCAGTAACAAATAGCCAAATATAACCAAACCAATACATTTAAGCACATTCAGACCTAAGGGTTTGGTTATAATTGGTTATTAATTATATTTGGACTAATTTAATGTTGTTCAGTGACCTCTACTTTAAGATAGATCGATTCAGCGTAAAAAATAGTAGGTAATATAGTAGGTAATAGTAGGTAATAAGTAGGTAATTAGTAGGTAATAAGTAGGTAATAGAGTAGGTAATAGTAGGTAATAAGTAGGTAATAAGTAGGTAATATAGTATGCAATAAGTCAGGCCGGCCGAGTCAGCCACAGCCAGATACACTTTAAAGCATATGCTGTTTTTGACATACGATGCCCCATCATGACAAGGAAATTCAAACGTGTATGTTGGTAGATTAGACAAAATTTGGATGGGGCATCGTATGTCAAAACAGCATATGCTTTAAAGTGTATCTGGCTGTGGCTGACGTCGCCTGCAATAAGTAGGTAATAAAAATAGTAATAGTAGGTAATATGTATTTGTAGGTAATTGGCGCCATCTTGACGCACGTTAGTCGAGTCCGACCGTAGATTTGGTTCCATTTGATTCTGTCAACTATTGGCAGATGTTTAAACTGAAATAAATTGTGGCAAGCAATCGACCTTCATGTAGCTGCTGAAGCATTCATAAATAGTTTCCCGTCAGAACTAATCCTAAAGGCAGCTGCAATAATTGCAGTTAACATGAATTTTAATTTACTCTAGATAATAAATTTTATTCATAATCCGTACAACATTCTCATTTGTATTTTGGGTCCCCGTCTTGACAATAATAGTTTTTGTCAGCCTTGGAAATCACATAATTTTATAAATGTCACTTTGCTGTAGCACGTCCATATTGCAGAAAAATGCTCGCCCTTTGCCGTAAAAAAAGGTTAGTATATCAAAATTATGAGTTAATTAATGAAATTATCAGTCCCATATTAGTTCACGTAGTTTTCCATTTGTTTTTCTTCTTGCCATTGTACTACAACCTAAATTGTTACTTACTAGGAATTAGATTTAATTCTTTGTCACGGTTATACTAATACGGTGCTTAAACCATTTGTTCCCAAACTTAAGTTTAGCTGATGGGTTCTCATTAATTTCTGTAGCCACCGGTGAAATTTTAGTAACAGAGAAAGTCCGGGTTAGATACATAAAATGTCACGGAAATGTTGAATGTTACTAATTGATGGTCAGCGTACTCTCTTACAAATGAATTAGTTTCAGTTGAGGTTTTTAAATAAGCTCCAAGAATAAGGTTTGTCTGAGCTACGGTGTAAAAATGTTTTTCAACGTGTCATTTCATGAGTACAGAGAGCGTCAGACAGTTCTTAGGATGGAATTTATTTTGCCATAAATGTGAAAGCCGATTAAAGTGAAGAAGTAAACGTAAAGATGAAAATAAATACTTTATTGTACATATTTATATTTGAGCAGAAATATTAATAGTATTATCGTGTTTTGTTTTAAATTCTTCCATTCTACTAAAATTTTACTTAGCATCGCTTCAAATAGGTGTCTTTCACTTAACGAGCTTTGGTCTACTTTGGAGCGCAAATCAATTGAACACCATAAAAGCAGACTAGATTGGTGGCAGTGATCATTTTTAACAAATTTTTGAAAACAATTTTATAAAATTTGCAACCTGAAATGGGTTGCTGTCTGTTACTTTATTTGTTGTGCTCGTCTTTATTTAAATATCTGGCGGATATTCTTTCATGTCAGTAAACCTACGGAATCAATATGATACAAGAATTCCCAACTTTTTGGGAATTCTTTTCTAAAAACATCTTTATGTTTTTATCAAAAGGTTTATTTTGTGGCAATGCATGTGACTCATGTATTGATTGAGTTCATACACACCTTCCACTCCACAGTTTATATCATCGTAATCAGTTGCCGTTGCAATGCTTAAGACGCAATTTAACTTTACCAAATTTCTTTCGTTGATGTACTTACATAAAATTAGTTAGCTTGGATAATCATCTATTTTTCACTTTTAGTAGTGTCCGCTTATTACAAAAGAACTCGGGAAGTTTTTAACGATGGGGCCAACTTTGGGAATCATTCTTCTAACTCTTGGATTGTTCACTGTAACGAAGTATTTAAAAAAATATATAATCAGCACCCAGTGTTGACAATTTCAACAATTCCTTTGACTCCTTTTGTAGACAATCTCACGGACGCCTCTCAGATCCAGTTGACCCCTTTCAAGGCATGGGCTTCTATCAGGACATCACAAATTGTTTCCAAAACGTCATGGGGCAAAATATACCAAGAGCGCTATTTAAACTTCGAGACAATAACCGTGTTTGCATGGGATCATACGGAACACGTATTGTTAGTTTAAAATATGTTTTAAATGTTTTTATAACGTAAACGAAAACATTTTAATATAAATTCAATATATTAGGCGAGGAACAGCACATGTTTTAAATACTGTGTGCTCAATGTTGGTGGGATAATTAAAAACGTCAGTAAGGAACTAGGACCAGACCATTACTACGTTAAAGTCCGTCCGGATTATTTACCCCGCATTATTTTATCCCAAAGTCTTGGAATGAGTATGTGCAGAATCGGCCCAGAAATAATAATGGATGGAAAAATTCAAGAAGAATCTCATAAAATTATTAGAAGGGTCACAAAATGCAAGAATAAAGGTGATCTTGCACTTCTACAAGTTCTAAATAGATTTTCCAAAAATATGTATTCTTTATGAAAACTGTTTAGGCATTTAATTGAAAGACATTCACGAACCCTACGAAAGCTTTAAAAACCGGGAAAACAGGAAGCTTGACAAAATGATTAAATGCGTAGAAGATATGATGGAAAAATTCTTCAGATATATCTTAAATATATATGTATGTTCCCACTTGATAAATTTTGAGACGAGCAATCTAAGTTTTTTTAAAATGCAATTTCAGAAATGCTAAATGCCATTTTAAGAACACGAATACAACTTTCACATTTCTCCTAACTTTCCTTCTTTCTTCAATCTAAAATGTCAAATTAAATAACGAGTATTCAATTACATGTGGTACAATTCTATATGTGTTTTGGTTTTCTATCAGTTTTCTATCATTTGCATTGTAATGTAATTTCATTATTAATAAATTATTATTCATGGATCATATTAATATTTATATTAAATGGATCAGATATGGCTATAATGTAATGCGTAGGTGTTTTGTGTGTAATTTGTGAAATGGCACTAAACTAATATAATATTTAATTGGCTAAAGGTTTGCAGAAGGCAATTTAAAATTTTATTTTTAAGTTGACTAAAGCATTGTTTGGTTGATTTCATATCACTGGATTTCATTACGTCAGACATGTGCACCAAACAGTACAAATTTTATCGTTATGTCTTAAACTTACGTTCGTTAATTGTAGAACGGTTGTCTTAATTATGGTTATATTGTGGCTGAAACATGTACATAAAATTTAAATTGCTTATACAAAGGTAATATAACACACAAATCCAGAGTTGCACGCTACGCAATCTCCTGATATACTTTAAAAGCAAATCAATTTTGAAAAAAATTGAGAGTACAAAATTTGTTGTACATAATTTGAAACAAAATAGCCGATAAGAGGAGTAAAAATATATAACGATATGTCTCGTTGTGATTTTAAGAAACCTATGTGGTAACATTTCCGTGAAATTTAAGTTAGTTATAAAGACACATCAGAATCCTTAGTCGTTTTAGATTTAGGCATTCCATCTGTTCTGACAAAGTTGTTTTGCGGTTAATATGCACCAAACGGTCACTCTCCAACACTTCCGCAAACCTTTTAAAACCTCTGATCGTAGCTCAACCAAAAATGCCCCGAGAGAGACAAGACAACCTCCGATCATTGGAACAAATACCACCGCAATATTTCCCTTCAAATTGGACTTAACCTCACCCGAACTTTCTTCTTCATTTCCAAAATCAATGCCGACAATTCTTGGTAAGTAATTTACCACATAATCTGTCCACCAACTCAATACTCCACTTGCAACCAATCCATCCATTTTTTTCAAAATCAGAGGATTAACCATATTATAAAAACTGAGCCCATACTTCACTCCAAACATTGGCTTCTTACTAATAAACAACTTACCTTTCAGATGAGACTTTTTACTCAAAAAATGAAACAGCTTCCGTGTCAGGTAAAAACATGGCGGAATTATTACATTCGTTTAAGTAGGGATCGTGCAAAAAATTTCTTTCTTTCAAAAGATATTGCTGCCACAAAGGATGAATTTGAGTATGGTTTAAAACAAACTCTGCCCTGGATGACATGTTGGTTTTAACCAACATTAATTTTTCAAGGGTGTAGTCTCCCATAGCGTAGTTGTAAAGTTCGCTTGGCAACGCAATCGAAAAATGGGTTGAAGTGCGCAACATGCCCAACATAAAGGCTGCCATGGTATGATATGGCCCCATGTTTGTAATACCGGTATAAAGTATCCGTCTTGAAAACACGGCAAATGAATTTTCCACCAGCGACTCAAATGTATCAAACTGTACCGCTTTTCTTGGGAGGGTTAGTACTGTAATGTTTTTGTTCTTGTAGGCGTTGCTTAGCACAAGCGTCATCAACAAAAAGGTTCCAAAGGCGAGTTGAAGCTTTCGCTTTTTAACCAATTTTGGAGCAATAGGGTCCCCTTGCTCGACCAGCGCTCTGAAGATTAGTAGAAATTCGGAAAATATGCCTCCTGATCGTATCAACAGTGTTATTTCAGCTATTGCCGATTTCAGAATTTTGTCTTGCGCAACATTAAGCAGGACAGTGGACGTGATAGTCATAAATACCATGGAAATAACAATACAGAGCCACGTCATGTAATCAAAAATCGCAATGAGTTCCTTAAATGGGAGACCTTCTGCTGTCGCTACTCCACAACTAACAAAGTGAAGCTTTGTCTCGTGAAACATGTAAGCCAAGTAATCTTCTTTTCCAACCTGACCACCTGCGATTCCAGGGAAGGCCCCTGGGTCATGAATAGCCCACCCATCACTCCTGATGTTAGCGTGGTATTGCTTTTCAACAAATGTTTTAAATGCAATTAAACTAAATGAGCCATTCCCAACAATTGTTTGGAGTAGTAGCCGAATTTCAAAAGTGAACCGAAGTTTCTCTAGATTTTGAATTTCTTTGTGAGAGGTTAATAGCAAATGGTAGGGACTTTCGTTTATACTTTCAGTCGATGTTTCCAACATGTACGCCATCAACTCCCCGAGAAAATAAGGGTACCAATGAATATTGTTGGTGTCGGAATTCAGGGTTTTAAAATGTGTTTGTAATACACTCAAGGAAAAATTGGTTCCTATTGCAACTGGTGTGCCAAAGGGCTGATGTCTTACGCAATATCGGCAAAAAAGTATAATATTACCAAGCTCGAAGAAGTCACTGACTGTCTTGAAAATCTCAAGATGGCGTATGGACTTAAGTTCAAAAGTCAACTCTTCTCTCGCTGATGTCGTATACTCAAAGGGATGACCATTATATCCTTTAGCTAGCGATTCTTTCCACAACCGAATTGTCAAGATATCCTCAGAACGAAATTCCGTAATTATGATATCATAAACCGCTCTGGTCTTCATAACCACCGTTCCATCGACGGTAATATTTTCAAATTCCGGGCGTATCCTGTCATGCTTGTGAGTCCAGAACTTTTTGTAGCTGGAAGGAATCACCATCCGCTGGTTTCCAGACCACGGAATTCTTTCAAAATATACAGGATTCTCATTTATACTCGAGGGAAATAGGTACCAGTGGCTTTCACAGAACCAGGATTTTGATTGGGCACTATTGTCGACGTATGGTACATCCAGGCAGTCCAAATCCCGCCAGAATGATTTGCGCGGACACCATGCTAACCCATATGAGTTTGGAAGAGGCATTTTCTCAAAGTGGAAGGTTCGACTGAACTCGGTTACTTCTATGGTTCGATTGAGCCTTATCCCGTATTTTATACGCACCACGTCATATCTTGAGAGCACAATTGGATTTTTGAATGGTGGTAAATCTATCCCATTGAAATTGACGATATGAGCAAGACATTCTGGCAGCTTGCCTATGGTAGTTCCCAAATTGGTAATGTGCAAATCCCTTCCTTTCCAAGTGTTCCAGGTGGCAGTTCCACCTCGATATTGGGAATAGGTGCGGGATATCTCATGGAAATTGTTGGGGTTTGGATCTAAAAATTCAACTCGGTGTAGCGAGGAAGTGGAAGCTGCTTTCGAATATAATACGAATAAGGCAACTGTCCGCAATTTCTTTAAGAAAGTGTCATACACTTTTATAGCAATCAAAAGTGAATACATAAGTTGAAAAACTATTTCAGCACTAAAGCATGCTTTCTTCTTCACTTTCTTTGCCACACTGCACACTCGTCGATGTCTGGGTTTTCACCGTGTGGATTTAATTTTTCTAATGAGCCGAGAACTGCCCGTGCTTCATGAAAGTAGTATATTAAGGCTGCGAACGTATAATCGTATGAAGGTAAGTCTACAGGAAACATGGTAATATATGACCTGATAAAACTTGGACATAATGTCTACAGAAATTTCGAACCTCGATTATGAACTTATGAAGAATAATTTTGCAATTTTACTATGTTAAGATTGCAGTTGACTTCCACAGAGTTGTAAATTAAGCTGTATTGTATAAGTTTGAATTGAGATATTCGTAACTGGGGAAATACGCTAAATATGTAGTCTAACATGGAAATTAGTATGTTTTTTCGAATAAGTGTTATACAATGTCCAAAATACCATTCATTCTTGACTAGGATCTACGTTCCCTCGTGTATTGTTTGCTCAGTATTAAGCTAGAACTGAGAAAACTAACACATTTTGTAGCTGTGTTTTAAGCTAAAACGTTACGGCGACGAACAACGGTAAAATCTTTTCTCTAATTTTTCGATCCTTCAGAACCACCAGCACGCGATACCAAAGCTTTTGCAAAAACGTTTTAACAGTATTAATTATTTATCAGGTGCAAAAGCAGTTTAATCAACGTGACCATGTGCCTTTAAAAGGTATTCCATAACGAGCATGTGTGACCAACATGCTTCATTTTTGACTAAAACGAGTCAGACAAGTTTAACAGAAAACGATAGTGTGCATATAGCAAAATGATACGTGATAATGGAAGACAGTTTTTGTAAAATGCAAAGCGAAAAAATGCTACTTCAACACGTGGGAAAATAGATTCAATTATTTCCGTTTTAAATACTGTTCAATAATGCCAGGGATGTGGGCTTAATGAGGATTGCAAGTAAGCAATTTACGATGAATGCTTAAGATGAAATGTTTTTTCTTTCTTGATCCAAAACATATTGGTTAAAACATTACAGTTTTAATTTGAGTTTTTAGCTTATAACATAACATACAAGTTTTTAAAAAACCAGAAATACATTGGAAAAAGTTTTCAGATTTGCAAGAACTCGCAATGAGTGTGTGAATTAAGTTATCACACCACCACTTTTTCAACTATTTTATTATTAATCAAACAATTGTTAAAAATATGAAAATTATGTGTAAAACCTCATTGTGAATATGGTTCATTAATAGAAAGCTCGTAGTTATGTTGTGTGTCATTGTAAGCATTATCAGAATTGTTGTTTGAAATTTATGTCGTTTGTGCGTATCAATCAAGTTTGGTAAATTGTAAAATAGATCAGTTCATAAGCATATTACGTAGGTTTAAGTACATATATTATTGTAACAGAATACCTATACCAGTTACTCTGCTTGATGAAGACCCACGAATTGCTACCTACAGTGAAGTTCATTTTTCCTTTGGAAACCGACAAAAGATTATAAATTAAATGCACGATTTTCACGTCTTAGAGTTAAAATCCTGTTTTTGACAACCAAAAAACTAATCATATAAGTTCGCGATATTTGTTTTACATTAAACTAAATACATGATTGCGTTCAGCATACAACAACTATACCAGAATCACTGCTTTCTAAGCTAAACGCCGTAATAGTATACTTTGTTAGCTAAAGTAAGCCTACATGTAAAATTTGTTCATGTTTCTTTTATAGTCGCGACGTTTTCTTCGGTGTTTAACTGGTCTAATTCTTTTCCACTTAAATAAATAAACAATATTGTTTGTTATACGTGAACCTGATTAGTCGCTTTCCCGTGCAGGTCATCCAGGCCCAAATAATATTTCGATTCTCTGCAATAAACATAGTAGCAGCGACTCCTTGTCCACATAGCAGAGTAGCAAAAACAATTAAAATATTTCCGGAAATTTGTGATGTTTGATAGCGTTTACTTGACGTTGCCTCTGATAATACTTGCATGTCAGTGCCATACAGGTTTCGGACGTGTTGCAAATCCCGAGTCCGGAAATCTATTTAGCAAGTTTATCAAATTATTTGATATCCATCCTTTTAAAGCAAATCCAACATTTCTTTCCAGTAGAACTTCTTTTCCCACCGTAATTAAAGACATTGTCGAATGCATCCGAAGCTTTAAATATATTTCAAACAAATTGGCTTGACGCAATACCAATGCAGAATTGTTGCACTTCATGAGTTGCTTCATTAAACTAAAGACGCGGTGATCTGTTTTTTCATCCAACCAACCTCCTGAATTCGTTCTCCACTCAATTCTGGAGTATTCATTGGGAAGCAATTTGTGTGTTTAAAAAGACGGTTGTACAGACTCTGATTAAAAACATCTATCTCCACATCGGCAACAACATCACTGACATCCCACGGTTATATCAAATCCTTCTGTTTTTCCCGTAACCCCAATTTTTCTTTTAAGTACATCTGCAAAATCTCGGAGTAAAAAAATCCAAGGTCTTGATTTGCCCAGCAAATCATATTCAAGTGTGTGATCCGTTACTGTAAAGTAAGTCGAGTTTTCGAAGTTTTTGATATTATGCTCTAGATCGAGATCGGAATAAACTCAGTCGAGTGAAGATGCTGAAGTTTGAAGTTACTAATTGATCAAAATACCGTAAAGGAATTGATTTTCTTGTGGACATGAGGTTGTACACGTTGTCGTATTTGTATCCATTGCAAAGGACGATTGCAACAAGTATAATTGCACCCGCAATCCATCGCACTCCGGCTGCTTTGAGATGCTTTTCTGTAAATGCGCTGCCTTGCTCAAGCAAAATAACGATGGGCTGAAAAAATATCCGAGATGACCAAACTTTTAACAAACTGAATTGTCGCAAGGTTAAATTTTCAAATGTGACTTGGTTGACTCTATCAAAAATACATAGAATCGTTGGCATTACGGTCAAATTTAGAAATAAAAGGCAAGCCCAAACGTAGCCATCGAAAACCCAAAAAAGTTCTCTGAAAGAAAAATTTTGTATTTTCACGTGCCACAAGCAATAAATCCCACTTCTCGGCTTGGGTCAGGCAAATTTAAAGGATGTGGTACAGCCGTGGGGTACACTTCATTATCCAATGGAACAAATTGGTATCTCTTAGCTTCTGGAATCGAACTAATTTCTTCATATTCTATAGTGTTTCCTCTACATCTCAAAATTCCTAGGCCTTCGCTGATTATTGTGATATTATAACGCTTTATAATTTGAAACCATTCTGCAAGGAAAGGGATCAAAAAAACTACTTTTGATTTTGGAAAAAGTTTAAAAGCATTTTTTAGAAAGTCATTTCCGCAGACGGAGTGATACAAAAAGGAGCGTACTTCGTCATCATCACTTTCAAACCTTTCAGCGAGAAGCAAAGCATCAAACCTATTCACTATTGTCTCATGCGTTTGTGCACCGAGAAAAGTAACTGGGACAAAAGTTATGACGTAATCGTTTGTAACAATGATTGGTTGAACAGAGTAAACGCTTAGGATTTTTTGTATCCTGTAATCATCACCTGAAATGGGCACCGTACAAAATACGTAGTAGGTGTCCCTGTACATATGTATACGATAAGAACGAATGAATTCGACCATTAAAAAAATGCAAGTCAGGAATTAAATATTTAAATACATTATTTGATAGACCGTCTAAAGTTGCATGATTGAAACGCCAATTAAGACCGGGGTAAGTTGAGATATTCTAGCTGGGGTGACCAAAGTACTGATGACGGAGCCACGACGGAACTGAAATTTCTCCAACGTTTATAAACGAATGACCTGAAAATTGGCACACGGATTACTCACATATTCCCCAGGGGTAATTTGCTTAGTTTCAAAAATTTCAAATTGCGCGCGAAAATTCAAAATTCAAATTTTTGAAAACTTTGGTTTTAAATATAGCTAATAGGCGGATAATTATTTGTTTTTAAATACTATATTTAATCGCACAACGATTTTTGAAAAATTCTTATTTCAAAACTTGCCGCTATGTGGCGCCACCTATGATTTTACAAATCCACTGAAACTTACGTCACAGGAACCGGATTTATTCGTAAACGGGTTCAACCGATTTGATGAAATTTTTTGCATTTGTACTTCTCTTAATAAGTTAAAGAGGGTATTTTAATCGATTTTCAAAAAGTACCAAACATAGGTGGGCCACATAGCGCAAGTTTTGAAATAAGAATTTTTCAAAATTGTTGTGGCGATTAAATATAGTATTTAAAAACAAATAATTATCCGCCTATTAGCTATATTTAAAACCCAAGTTTTGAAAATTGAATTTTGAAATTTCGCGCGCAATTTTGAAATTTTTGAAACTAAGCAAATTACCCCCTGGGGAATATTGTTGAGAAATCCGTGTGCCAAATTTTCAGGTCATTCGGCTCATAAACGTTGAGAAATTTCAGTTCCGTCGTGGCTCCGTCATCAGTACTTTGAGTCACCCCCAGCTAGAATATCTCAACTTACCCCGGTCTTAATTGGCGTTTCAACATGCAACTTTAGACGGTCTATCCAAATACTGTATTAAATATTTAATCCTGACTTGCGTTTTTTAATGGTCGGAATTCATTCGTTCTTACTCATCTCAATTCACCGCCACCAAACTCAAATCTAGAAAGGTTCTGCTTAAACCACATTGCCAAGTCCATTCGGAGATTCCCACATTTGCTGGTTTGATGACATGTGTTTATGCTCGGTCAAATATATACTGATTGGAGCATTTGGTGGCAGCAAACTATCTACGAATCGATTTTGAGTGTGAGGATCTGTATCAAATATGGATACTGCGTTCTCTGAATGAATTTGTTCCAAATAAAGGTCAGATTTTATTGATCTTGGTGCCCTGGTTTGTTTGGGATACAATGCAACCGAAACTTCACACGTCCATGGTCTTTTTTTAGTCACAAATTTTCGGAAATTGACTTTAGAGCAAATACTCAGTGAGCTTGTAAAATAAGAGGATATCGGACATTTGACGTTTTTTCTGTTAACGCCAGTTACATTTGCCTTGTATGGAAGTTTTAATGCACTAGAAACACTATGAATACCACTGGCATATTTACCCCTTCCTGCAAGCCTGGTTCGTTTCTGTATACTGGGGACTGTAAGCAGTGGTAAATCTACGTTGCGAAAGTTTGACATGAGAACTAGAAAATATTCGTGATGTTTTAAGATGTTGCCAATTTCCACCAAGGATTTGACTTTGAACTTCTGTTTCAGAAAAATACGCTCCTTACGAATTGTTTTGTCGCTGGAGAACTTATTTGGTTTCAAAGCATCGTAGTAAATTAAACTCTGGGTAATATGAAAAAAATATTGCTTGAAGACACAGAACAAATCTATTTTTCTTGAAGGTAATTTTCTACGCCAACACTACTGCCTGGTGTTGGATTAACCAAAGTGTAAATTTTATTTGTAAAAAAGGATAATCAACGTCGAACAACGTTTTAAAGTCTCGATTCGTTTGTAGTGACGTCTGTGTGCATAACCTTATAAAAATGTTTTAAATCATAGGATCAGGTTCTTAAGCAAGTCGTTTTGTTGCGAGCACTGACAGAAAATGCAAATATAAAACTTGCGCTAAATATGTCGCAAAAGATTTACCACTACCTAATTAATTACATATTTGTCACGTTGTCAAGATAGAATTCCAATTTTTAAAACTGTCTAGTTGAAATGGTGCCGCCTAATAATTATACGAAAGGTTTTAATGTATTTAAAGAGATATAACACGCCTTAACGTATATAGATAAGCTCTTTGTCGTACGTAAGATTCTTAAATAATTAATTACACTAGTATGTTGTATATTGCCACCTTGTAACTCATATACACGGCATGGCACAAAAACGTAGGGAAATGGTTTTCACGTAATCAATACACAAAGTTTTCAGTTAACGTAGATAAGTAGCAAGCAACTTAAAGGATAAAGCTGAAATGATGAACGTTGTCCAACGAAAGGGTACTTAAATATACACACAACAGATAGCTTAAAGACATAAGAAATTAGTCGAAACCAAGCTAAGACAAATGTGTTTTCATATTTATGCAAAAGAATATTTTCTGGAAAAATATGTGAAATACGAATGTAAAACTTATAACAGCAAGTTGCCAGGGGTGTAAGTTTCTGGTTTGTGTTTCCAACCAGTGTTTGCTTTTACTCTACTGAACCGCCAACCCACCAGCCTTTTTTGGTTTGGTTGACCAATAAAACATGTTTAAACGTCGTTCAAGTAGATTTTTAAATATTTGTCAATTCGATTTCTATACATATATTTAAAATTTTAAGGATTCCGGATGAATGAAATATCATGCGTTCATTTTATACACTGATTATGTTGTACATAAGCTCAAGAACTAAATTTGCTTTGGGTACAAACTATATATTATGAAGAAATGTACAGAGACAAGATGCATGCATCAATATGGTTTTGTAAACTCATAACATAAGCACTGGAACTGGGAACTAAAATATGCGAAATGTTTTGGCAATTTTTGATATTTTATATTACATGTACACCCAATTAAAATCCAGTTGCGGCGCAAATGATGACTATGACATGGACGTACTTAATTTGATGATGTCTTCTATTTCTCATTTCTTCGTACTATTTTAATCTTTTAGGTACACCGCAGATCCAAATACTACTACCTGCCTAGCTTTTTTACCGACGTAAATTATCGCATTTTTTACATAAATGCACGCATCCTTGTATAAACACACAATTAAATTTCTTAATTCTACAAGAAAGATAGAAAACCACAATTGACATTATCCAAAAAATGGATATTCCGCGCCAATTAGTTTGAAATAGCTTGTACATTCTTCACTGTTTATTCCAGTTTGAAATACGCTCTTCCCATTTGTGTCCACGCGTTTACAAGCCAGAAATGCAATTAGAGAATGGACTTTAACAACTAAATTATGTTGCCACCAATCAAAGTTATGAAACCACCAATACTCTACAGACATGTGATAAACCGAAGGGTTAGTAAGTGACTCGTATAAGCAAAATGGGTTTGGGCTGCGGGATCGTCGGTTGTAGTGAAAAGTGGATAAATTTCTATTGCTGAAAGCAGGGATCTTGTCAAAACCGTGGAGTTTGGGAACATAATTTTTAACCAAATCGGGAAAAGTTTTGCGTCCATGTCAGTCTTTTTCGTGGTCATTTTGGAAAAATAATCAATGTGTAAATACGAGAGGTCAAACGGAATTAGTGTTACAATAAGTTTGGTCTTGCATGCTATTTCAATCTGTTTCAACGGCGTAAAGTCAACGTCTAGAATATTTGGCCGTTCCCTTAACCACCAATGTTGTATTAGCAAAAACCAAATTGGAGTTCCGATAACGTTGATATTTCGAATAGTTGGGGCGATATGACGAATTCTAGTTGCTAAAATTTGACTTCCGAAACAAATCATTACTTTCTTATCGATCTGAAACACCAGGATAGTGGTTCTAAGCGAACATTTGACGTTTTCGTGCGTAGGTAAACTAATAAACCAGCGACTTAGTAAGGCAGGCAGTTGTGCAAAATATGCGCGCTGAGTGAAATTACGTAAAAATGTTTTTTTGTGAATGTATAGCAGGTACACGTCTTGTTTTGATGTGCTAAGTGTTGTTTCCCCTATTCGGTAGTCATAAAGCGCGTCTAATTATGATAACGGTAATATATTGGACACTCTCTCCTCTTCAAAAAGGACTCCGATTTTGTGCAGCCACTTGGAGCAGTATTTCGGTCCAATATACACTTGAGCATAACAAAGACTGCCTGTGGGTGGTGGAGCCCGAAATAAGAAACCTTGGTTTGGGCTCAATTTATAGAATCGATCATCACAATAAATTCCATTTTTATCATCCTCTCCCATATTGGGTTCATATTCGTATTTTGAATAGATAGCGGGGATTTCCAGTGTTTCCACATTGTACAAACCAGTTTGACCATTTCCCTTAAAATTGAAAAGTAATGTTGTTACGTTTGAAATGTTTACTACATATTTTTCATCTTACCTTTATGAAATTAACAACAATATGGATTGTACAGTTTTCAAATATCTTCAGGTTTAGTGCTTCAGTATTTAAACAACTAATCCCGTTAAATGTAAAAATTCACTTGTCTGGCATTTGGCCTTCTATTTACGCCCTTGTTTTCTAATCCTTTTTACAAGGGATGGCTTGATTGAAATGGGTAAACCGTTCAAACATTCAAATATTCAACCACTCCACTTTGATGAATTTTGAGTGTCGTGCATAAGCAAAAAATTTCTACCATTTTCGGTTAACTTATACTTAAAAACTTAAGAAAGGTAACACGACATTTCGAAAATTAAAAACTTCAAAAAATTTGCCTGGCTGAGACGAGACGCGAGGAGAATCAGTGACAAGTTTACCAGAGCACACGTTATAAAATGCACAGATTGTATGTTGCTGCCCTTGCAAAAAAGATTTTTATCCATGAATGGTAGCCTTTGGGAACACAATTTCAAACGGAATGTAGTTTAAATTTCGTATTTTTGTTTCTTACCAATCTGGTGTGCAGTTGGATTAAGTAGGATTTTTCCGTTTTTGTTGTTTCAGAAGTAGATAATTTTTAAGGGGGTAAATCACAACGGCGTCTTTCAGGAATTAGGAAACTCAGAGTATTTATACGCAACAGTGACTTTAATTTTTTTCAAATTGATACTGAACAATGAAAAATGTTTTTCTCGAAGCAGCTAAATGTTTTACTTATTAAATTGCCTGGGCAATCTGGATTATTAGAGCAAAAAGACCGAGGATATTGTCATGTTACTTTTTATGGACCAAAATAGATAAGGCCGCTTCATTCGAGCGGTTTTGTGAGACACAGCCGTTTCAATTAACTTCTTTTGAGAGATAAATCGATTCGTTACCTGCCAGCGATATGTTAGTTAGATAGTTTTAAATCTTATTTACAAATATGTTGTTTGCAAGTATTTTTCGAGCATTTCAATTATCGATTTATTTCCTTCAAATTTAAAAAGCTTGAAGATTCACATAAAGAGTGATTTTCGGTATCTGCCCGTTTTATGGTTTCTTCAAAGTTTCCAGTTAAACAGGAATATATTTCGCATTGTTGTGTTCATGGAATTTGGCTGGCTGCCAGCATATTAGGTCATTAATGAATCGCAGTTTACTTTGAATAAGATGTAATTTTTAAAGTACGGAAGAGACGTATTGCTAAACACAAGCTTAAAGCAAGAAATGTTTTTCGTTTATTATCTAAAAAATTCACAAAAAACTTTCACACTTTCACAAAGACCTTTAAAAACGCGATGTAAAAAGTAATTAAAAAGAATATCGACAATGTGATGTTGCTACTTAAATTTAAATTTTAAAATGAGTGAGGTAAACAACTTTTGCCTACCCACAAAATTTCCTAACATTAAAAGGTTTTTAAACCCACACATGGTGATGAAACTGAATTTTTATGTATCTTGGACACCTGTCAAACATTGTGAAAACATTTTATAGCAAAGTGTTTTTAACCAAGAAACACGACAAGCTATCATATCCTTGTTTAAAAAATTAATTTAAGTAATTCATTTGGTTTATGCAAGGCGGAATTTAATTAATTTGATTGGAAAATTAGATATACATAAAATAGAGCAGTGGTCATTGCCACACAGAATCCACAGCAAAGCCAACCAGTTTATTATCCTACTGCCAACCGATGTGAAGTAATCAAAACACAGGCATGAGTGTGTATTAAATTTCCCTTAAATTTTCACAGGAATATTTGATACTCTGTTATTATCGATATGTATAAGCGGTGTTCCCAGCTATACCAAGAGTAAGTAAAAGCATTTGTTTAAACTAAAACCAAAACTGAATTGTGCTCTTTTTTAATTTAGTAACCCGACTTTGTACTGGACGCTTTTTATTACTGGATTGGTCCTTGTATTAGTGTTTAGCGTGGGAGGCTATTTCGTTTGCTCACGACATCGCATTTATCGAATTCAACCAGTTCCAGTGAATCCGCGTCGTACTCGAGTTAAGTTATGATTTGTAAATAGTGCGATACATACATTTGAACAAACTATGAACTTCTGTTATTGCATATTTAGTCCTAGGTTAGTTCCCATTGGAAACTAATTTTAAACACTAAAATTTCATTTTAAAATGTAAATTATTAAGTATGGGTAATAAATATGAGTTACAATTTGAATTACTGGAAACTTTATGTATAGAAACCCCTGCGAATAATTTCTAAAGGGACAATTATTTTTGCCAAAATGTGTTTAACATTCCATTCGAGCAGGTATATCCAAAATATTTTTCAGCCCTCAAATGTCAAAAGGTTAAGTAGACTTTCAACAACCGTGTTCGCAATACACCACTTTACACAATACACATTTACTTATTAGCATCTGTAAAGATTTGGAGCTTGTCAAGCCTTAATATTTTTTAATTTCTCCCTGCTAACGAAAATTCGTCATGGGAAACGAACTGAGTGTCGTATAAGAGCTTGGAATTGACTTTAGAATTGGCATGCATGCTTAAGTAGCTTGTTTTACGCTCTCTATATATGAGCAAGGCACTTAATATATTTTATCGTCAATGTTAGTTCGGCGCTGTCGCTGGGAATGTTTTAAAGGGTCTACAGTATTAGCTTCAATGTAATGAACCTAAAATGCTGAAGAATTCACACGCATCTCTACTTTTACTTGTTTAATCAACAACTGTTTAACAAGTTTGTAGCAAACGAACACCTGTATTTTTGAAAATCTGAGTAAGCCATATAGTATGTATTTAAAATTTTTGCACGATTCATTAAAATTTAATTTATTCCATTACTTTACTGTTTACAGTTAAAGGTAGGAGTTGGGGAAAAGTTGAGCCCGTTGTGGCATGCAGCTTGCAGGAAATAGCTTGCTTTCACTTGTTTTGCAGGGTATGCGTGAAAAGTTAATGCAGTTAACCACAATTTGGCAGCGCTTGCAAGTACTGGTGCGCTTGCTGGTAACATCAATGTTTTACTATGAAATAACTGGTATTACAAACCGAAATTCTGTCCAATTTAGATTGAATATTTATTTGATTTGAGTCAAAGTACTTGGCTTTTTAGGTTCAATGAAATTCATTGCATTTTGATTTAGTTTTTAGTGTGATGTTATAGGCCCAAAAAGCCACCAAACTCGATATTTTTGTTTAGTATTTGCTTCCCATTAAGGCGTGTCGGAATTTAAGTAAGATATATCGATGTTGGTTATGGCTTCGTTATTAGAAGTAAATCCGACAACTTATTAGATTAAAACTTGTTATTTCAGTTGCAATGCGGTTTTTGTTTGAGCCAATACAGATTTGTTAGAAATTTGTAAAGCCGTGTGGTAATGAAACATAGGTGGAAAATGTGAGAAGAAAATGTTATGTCGTTGTGGTGACATGGCATCAGATTTTGTTTTTTAGGTGTGCAAAGTAAACCAAGTTTCTGCAAGTAGCTTGCACTAATATTTTGGCAGGCAATACATGCAGGCTGCTTGTGTTTTGCGGCTTGCAGATTAAAAAAATATATTATTAATTCAACCTTTCATATAAATTTTTACTACATGCATTTTCTGTTTGGGCATTTTCATTTTTCAATTTAAGTAAAATTAATCTTATACTGTAAAAAATGTATCACATAATATTTTAAAAAGGACATTTTACTGTCTACGTTCCTTATATGTGGAACTTATTATCATCCGGAATGACGGTGGTGACACCTCTGATATCATATCAAGTGATATTATACGATTATCAAGAGCTTTTGACAACTTGACAGTATCCAGCAAGTAGTGATTGATCCTGGTAATTGATCAACTGTTTTATTTTTTAATGTACAATTTTATACTAAATATTTTTGCGGAAATATATAACATTATTATAAATTTAATATTAGCACAAACTTTTTGTCTCCCATTTGGATGACACAAAGTACAAAGTCATGATGAGTTTATAAATCAATCATTTTCAACTATATTCTTCATTTCAATATTATTTCAATTTTTTACACATAATTTCTAAATGTTAATTTTCTATGCGAAAACGGAATAGCTGACCTTTATGACCTATCCAAAGCTCCAAGTCCTACATGTAAAAAAATTAAACAGCCATTTATTGTTACAAAACTTTGTCAACTTTGTGTATTTTTTTAATTTTAAACTCTCACCAATGGTTTCAAAGAGTTGAAGAACATTCAATCGATGATAGATCTGTGGTACAGAATCCACATTTCCACATCTCGGAGGATTAATGCGTGAGTCGCTCTAGAAAAATGGTAACTAACTAATTAAGTTTAAAATCGAAATACATATTCAAATTTCAAATAAAATTAATTATAACGTACAAGTAAACAGTTGATTCTGAACTGCAACCACTCGATGTATTCTTCTTTTCTATTATCCCAATCAGTTCTGAGTTGAGCTGTCCAGTCAGTAAAAACAGGAGGGTATGGTATATAATACCCATTTTCCAAAATAGCTCCCACAATCCAGATGGTGCTTTTCAAATGGGTGATGCTGAATTGGATGTCGAGATTGTTTATCTGGACCCCCATATCTGGAACAAACACGTAGTCAAAGGTTGTTTCAAATTTTAGGTTGTTCACGGAGCAACGTAAGCTCCTGTAAATTTGCCTGGTGGAATTCTCCCCAGTGTCAATTGTGAACAGGAAGCCAGGACTCTCCCAAACAAATAAAGGGACATCAAAGGAGTTTTTGAAGGTGGTGGGAGTCACATCGTTTACTGAGGTTGTTCTTTCCTGTCCAGTCATTTTCGTATTTCCGGTTGCTAGTTTAAGGCTGAAGTCAAAGCACATATTTGCTACACAAAATTCAAACTGGTGTGACCAATCAATCTCTGGCAAAGGAGTGTTCTCGTTTATTTTTAAACTTTGGGTAAGGAGTGAGCGAAAGTCAATAAAAAACAAATCTACGAGTTGGCGACTTTCTTCGGAAAATAATTGATTCCATGATGATATATTCCCGTATTTCAATGGATGATGGGTTGAAACAGCAATCAAACTCAGCTTTTCAACTAGTGATAGCAACTTCATTTGCTTATTTGAGTTTGCTAGTGGTGATAATGAAGCAAAAAACAGTAATAGAATTAAGTTTTTCATGATTTAAGAATAAACTTTCCAACGCATTTGGAAAGCACTTGTAAGCAGATGCTGAACTCGAACTGTGGATGAATAATTAAATAAAAATTTATAAGCTACATTGAAAGATAAAGCCTGCGTGATTTTTGATAACTCAGTATTTTATCAATTGGAGTTTCCCAGAGCATAAAAGTGACGAATATGACATGTACATCAACACCTATGCTTGAAAACAGGATTGGTTCAATGTACCTGATGTAACTTTCATGATAATGTTACAAATATCAAGATTTCTGACAAACAAGCAGAGCAGAACTTTGTCATGTATTCGTGCAGTATCATATTTAGTCCTTAAGACTTAGAACGCTGAATAAAGCCGTAAAGTTATGTAGCCGATACGAAAAAATATATCAAGGTTGCTAATCTGGATTCCTAAATCTGGAACATATTCATAATCGAATGTAGTATTTAGCCTTAGGTTGCTGAGCGACACACGAAGATCCTTGTGAATGTATCAGGGTTTTTAATCCGTCCATTCAAAATTAAAACCTGGACTTTCCAACACAAAAAGGGAGCCTTGAAACGTTCCTAAATGTAGTTGGCGTCACTTCGTTTACAGATGTCGTTTTTTGATGGCCCGTCATTGTTGTTTTTTCAGTGTTCAAATTAAAAAGGAAATGATAGCATTCCACTATGCAATATTCAATTTTCCTTGAATAATCTATTTCTGGAAGTGGGATTCCTTCGGGTACTTTTAAGCTTTCGATGGGAGTGTGCGAGTGTCGATGAAAAAATTGTTGATTTCTGGCAAGTCGTATTCAGCGAAAACAGAATTCCATATTATATTCCTGTGCTTTTTCAACAGGAACGGGAAATAAGCAGCCTAATAAACACGTAAAAACTAGGAAGTGCCTTAATGATGGTTGTGTCAAAAAATGATTGAATGCGTACTCAAGTGGAGTCGATTGAGCTAATAGGAATTTGTTTTAAATGATTTTATCACGTATCAAACTGCAACTTCAGTGTCTAAACAAACGTAAACTAAATTTAGATTGAATCAATACGTTAAAATTTAATATGGTGTCGGCTGACTTAATATATTTTAATATTACAAATCCAGCTGGACAAAGTTAGATGTATATGTATATTGTCGCATTATAAGACTACTCTACCCATTTTCCGTAGAACCAAGAAGAACAAGTTTTTAGTTGAATAGTGAAGGTGGAGCTATGCTCTTCACATTTTGATTTTTTGTGAATATATGAAAGAGTGGTGAGCACGAGGTAGCTCATCACGCACTCTGTTCTCATGCTTCCCTCCAGGGCAACATGGAATCAACAACAGTGCCACTCCAGATGCTGGTGGTAACTGTGATTGGAATACTGGCAAGACCAGGAAAGTACGAGCCATGCTGGACTGGCTCACAGAAAAGTTATGTGACGAGCAGCCTAGCTGCCGAGATTGGATTCAGAAGCGTTGGGGAGGAAACTGTCATTCATCATCTATTTGGAGGAGGAGTGACCCACCGCAAACACACCAGAAAGTGAAGTTGGTTATTGCCGGTCCTGATGGAGAGCAAGCAGCCGACTTTGACGTGAGCTGCATTCCCAAAATTGCGGAATCAACAGCACTACCCCAAACCGGGGCTTGGATTAAAGATTGGAAAAAGGAGTCTACTTTCTGACTTCCGTGGAATACCCAATAGGATTGATGTCCTAATTGGGAATGATGTGGCCCCGCGACTCTACCTTGGAGAAAATGTAGATCTTGGAACTGGGCCAGTTGCGATGAAGACGAGATGGGGGTACGTGTTGTGTGGGAAAATTCCCATTCCGAAGCGTGAGCAAACTAGTAGCGCTTCCAACCTGAGCATCACCACTACCCTTGCGAATCTTTCCATAACGGCGTTGTGGGACCTGGACCTGATTGGGATTCGGGATGAGCCTGCAACCAAATCCAAAGAGGAATTAGCAAAGATGACGAGGAGCATTTCAAGAAAAATGTGACTACAACAGCTGAAGGAAGATATGAGGTAAAGCTGCCATTCCTCGCTGGAGCGATTGATTCTCTACCCTCCAATTTCATGCGCTGAAAGAAGACTCAACTCCCTTACTGATCACTTGAGTAAGTCCGAGTTGATAGAGAAATATGACAGCCTCTTCCGGCAATGGGAGGCTGATCAGATGATTGAGGAGGTTCCAATTGAGACGACCTCATGGAAGGAAACAGGACATTTTCTTCCCCACCGGGCGGTGGTAAAGTTGAGCAGCACCACCACCCCCATTCGACCCGTTTTTGATGCATCAGCGAAGCCGAAAGGTCGGCCTTCGCTCAACATGTGTATGGATGCTGGACCAAACTACCTGGAGCTGATCCCAGCAATCCTGACTAGATTCAGATTGAGAAAAGTTGGAGTTACTGCTGACGTCAAGAAGGCGTTCCAGCAGATCTCCATTGATCCTGAGCACCGGAGGTTTCTGCAGTTCCTTTGGTGGAGAACCCCAGGAAGAGATAACTCAAAGTTTATCGTCACACACGAGTAGTTTTTGGTTCGCTAGCAGCCCGTTCCTTTTTAGCTGCTACATTGAAACACCACCTGAACCAGAGCCCTGTTTCTCATCGAGAAACAGCTGAGAGATTGCTGCCGTCGTTGTACGTGGACAACGTTGTTTGCAGCCTGAAAAATATTGGAGAAGCTCTTCATTTTAAGAAGCAAAGTGTTGAGTTATTGGATTCCGCAGCCATGGACTTGAGGGGCTGGGAAGTTGGCCCAACTGGGGAAGCAAGAATCGTACCCATTTTGGGACTGATGTGGAACTTGGAGACGGATCGCCTGGAGGTGGATTTGAGCTCAACCGTGGAGCAAATCGGGGGAGAAGCTACCCAACGACGTGTGCTGGCCATGGCTCATTCCATTTTGATCCGTTGGGGATTTTATCCCCATTATTTTGATTGTGAAGATGATACTCCGGCGGTGTCATCAAGAAAAGTTGGGCTGGGATAGAGCCCTCCTGACCCCTTGAGGAAGATTATCGGAAGTGGGAGCAGCAAATTCCACTCCTGAAGGATGTACATTCCCCAGATACGTTTATCTGGGCGAATCGAGCGTTGCAGCCTCACGTTTCTCCGACGCCAGTGGAGAAGCGTACGCCGCTGCAGTGTTTTTGAGCGAGACCGGGGGAGAAACACGAGTTTCTCTCTCCAAGCAAGGCTAGACTAGCCCCCAAGAAGACTACAATTCCAAGATTGGAATTAATTGGATGCTACATTGCTGCACGACTGGCGGCAACGTAGCAGAGGATATTGGAGATCTACCCTCCCAACAACATTTTATACAGACTCCACAACAGCACTGGCTTGGATTTGTGGAGAAGGACCCTGGGCTGTTTTGTGCACAACAGGTGCTCGATACGACGGAGATCCTCGACGGAGCAGTGGAAGCACGTTCCAGGAAAGGACAACCCGCTGACCTTCCCTCCGTGGATGTTCAGCACGAAAATTAGTAGAATCTCGGTGGTGGAATGGACCCAGCTGGCTATCAAGGCCACAACATGAATGGCCTGTGATGAGCACCCCCACTGCAGATGAAGAAATAGTTAACCTAGAGAAAAAGAAGGTTGTGGCTGTAAACCTCTCAGTCACAGAAAACAGAGCCCCTTGATTTTCTGGAGAAAATCTCGGAGTACCCAGGATGATACGGATAACCAGCTACATGCTGCGTTATCGTGAACGGTTGAGGGAGAGAAGTCAACAGTTGGACCCTCATCCCTCCAGGTGGAAGCTCGCCGAGCAATCCCACCCCTAACATTATTGAACGTGACGGTGGTGAGCAGGAGATCCTCAAGCATGTTCAAAAGGGATTGAACATTGAGGAGCTGAAGAAGTTGATTTCTCCATCCGGATGGAATTTGGAGAACAACGACAAGGTTGCTGGAGGATGTGGAGGAAGTCTCGTCACATCCCATTATATTACCAGACAAGAACGAGATAGTGTTGAGGTTGTTTGCGCAACCTACACCTGACGAACCATCACATTGGAACCCAACTTCTCCTAGCAAAATCGAGGGAAAGTATTGGGTTGTGAACGGACGACGCGAGTGTCGAAAGTTGTCACTCGCTGCTGGGTATGCCGGAGATAACGCGAGGAAGTTAGAAGTTCCTGAGCCTCCCCTACCCATCATAGAACCGGAACTGGAGTACCATTCCACGTAACAGGCGTGGACATGGCTGGACCCCTCATCCCAGAAGAGGAGAAAAAGTTTGGGTAGCACTCTTCACTTGTGCTACCTACAGAGCCATTCACCTGGAGGTGGTGGATGGAATGTCAACAGACGAGTTCCTGGCTGCCTTTCGAGCATTTGTGTGCCGCCGAGGAAGACCAAGCATTGTCTACTCTGACAATGGACTGAATTTTGTTGGGGCAAACTCCGCCCTACAACAAATTTACCAGAAAAAGATTGAGGAGCTTGCGACGCAGAAGGGGATTGACTGGAGGTTCAACCCACCTAGTGCCCCTTGGTATGGAGGATTCTACGAGCGGCTAATTGGGCTGGTAAAATCCCTCCTCCGCAAAATACTTGGAAAAAGAGTGGTGACTAGGAAGGAGCTGGTAGGACTATTGATGGAGGTGGAGGAGGCAGTCAACAATCGACCCCTCACCTACCTTTCGGAGTCTCCTGATGATCCAGTTCCTCTCACCCCCAATTTGATGATAAGAAATTCAGGATTGTGCACTTTCCTGAGCTAGACATACGAGATGCTTCCAGCGCCAGAGGCCCTGAAAAGATACAGAGGGTTCGAGAAGCTCTACGTTCCCGTTTTCGAGCTGAGTATTTGGGTGCTCTCAAGCACCAACGAAAAAGTGGATCCTTCCAGTCCCTCAAACCTGAGATGTGATCGAGATGGAGAATGAGAAGAGATTGGCTGGCCGCTGGGAGTTGTTGAAGAAGTTATTGGAGGAAAGGATGGAGTTCCTCGCCTCTACCGATTGAAAACCAGATTTGGACTTGTTTGCGAGCTGCCCAGAGGTTATTCCCAATGGAGCTTGCGGAAACTGAAGGCTGTGCTGAAGGATCAGCACAGCGAGAAAATGAAGGGCGGACTGCCCATGATGATGGGGAAAGTG